>BDUI01000595.1:62892-86596 GCA_002335545.1 Apodemus speciosus | reverse complement strand
TTCTTCCGGCCATTTGCCTTTCTTGTTTTACGGCTCCTCTGCTCCCAGCCCCATCTTCTGGATAAGGTGACATTAGAGGTCTTTCACTTAGTTGTGTACTAATTCTCAGTTATCGACCAGATAAATTTTTGCATCTTACATTTTTGTTGGTTTATTTTCTACACGGTTTAGTATTAGTATATACCAGAGCACACAGATGTATGGATCATAAAAGAAATTCAAGCGTTTTGCTTATATATAAATAAAAAATTACTGTAATACAAGTACAGCTTTGTGATAGCAATGCTAAGGGGGCTTGCATGCTACATCAGCAAAGTTGCAGATCATATGATCCATAAAACTGAAAATCTCCATCAATTATCCTACCCGGGAAAGAGCGCTGGCCCGGGCGTGGAGAAGGCCTACTGATTTATACTATGCCAGTCTGCTCAGTTTCTACAGCTCTCAGCAGGTTACAGATCTAGATGATTTATTTATCTTTGACTTATCATATAATTACATTTCTCCCTTCTCTTTTCCCCCTCAATTCTTGTCATATATCCTCCCTGTCTTCCTTCAGATTCATAGCCTCATTATTCATTATTATTATTATGTATATCTTATGTATATACAAACATCTCATATGTTATTTGTATGTGTGCTTTCAGGGCTGATCATCTGGCACCGAATGACCATTTGGTCTAGATGCCCTTCCCATCTAGATATTGGGTCATTAGTGTTACAAGGCCTTTCCATAGTATGTGTCAATGTGAATTTATCTATCTTTTGTATTAATTGAAATGTGTTCATATTTCACAAGGAAATACACTGTTTACTACTACTGATTTTGGCTACAGTAGATTTCTTAAGCTAGGAGAATTTTCTTTTAACTTTCTAAGAATCCTTTCACACACAAGTGCAATATTAAACATTTTATATTTTGACAAATTGTCGTTTGACAATACATTACAGTGTAGTATTTTGTTTTACATTAAGCAGTACTAAAATTTTTGTTAGCACCTTTACTGAACTGATAGGTGCTCTAACTGTACGCCATGCCTCTCCATTCTTACATCCCAGAATTTATTACATGAGTATGGTGTATTAGGTATTGAAACTGTTTAATACTCTGACATAATACAAACACTTTAGCTATGTCACAGATGACATGACCATGGAGAACTGATCTGGCCTGAGCATGGCCTACAGAGTGCAGCCCCACCTAATCTGGACGCTGACACAGGAGAATTACATGAGCTCCTGAGTTCAAGGTCAGCACAGGCAATTGCCTGTTTCTAAGAAGAGGGAATGGTGAGAGGAGATAGCCAGGAGAACTCAGTAATTTTATACAAAAAAGGTTTCTCAAGTTTAGAGCTCATGATATCTAAGTATCAGACAATTTTATTACTTTACAACGGTTTCAAGAGTCAGTAAAAATATAACAATATAAACATAAGTGAGAAAAACAAATATGATTTTGATTAAACACTAAAATGAATAAAAGTCTGTACTTTCCAAATTTCTACCTGTTAAGATATCCATGATTCAACTCACATGCTTTTAACTCTTCCTATTAAAACTTCTACTTTTATTCTAAATTATACCCTTGTATTATKCTCCACTAAGCAGGGCACTGAGCAATAAACACTTCTAAGTAATTAACATATTTAGGAACCAACTCACAAGAAATTTGAACAACGATAACGATAACGACAACAAAATTTCACCTAAGATAAAAAAGACAGAACCTCTTCCTGAAGGTGCCATTTCTTTTAGAAGAAAATTTGCAGTCAAGTAGCAAGGTCATCTTCTTTTACAGATTTGCTATGTCAGCCCATAATAAATTACTCATTTAATTACAAATCACTATTTTAAAATTCAGATCTCCAATCCTTCATTAGAGAACCTGAAATTCCAAGTTATAGACAATTAAGTGTCTTCCAGTTACCTGACARTGAGCTGCAGCTGAATGGCTGTGAAGCTGTCCACAGAGCTCTTAGCATCTTAGCACAGTATTTGAGAAAGGAACCTTATTTAGTGTAAATGTACACGCTCTCTTTACACTACAGAAATATTACAACTATCTCTTTACACTACAGAAATATTACAACTATAAACACATGTATTACTTCTCAGAGATCTGAAGTTTATGTATTGAAATATAAACAGGATTAAGTGTTTTTGATAATGCAGATCTTATTTTAAAAACATTTTCAACTCTTCCTTTGTTTACTATCAAAAGCACTCTTGATATTTCAGATACTAGCTTTACTTATTCACTTAAACTCTAAAACATTTGTATAATAAAAATACTACTCTCTGCCCAGACTGACTTTCATAAAGAAGCATTTAAAAAACAAGTATACATCACAAAAATACTCAAGAAAACATAAAATGCTTAAGGATCTGACTATATTAGACAATGCAACATTTATTTACACTGTAACTTATTCTAAAAGCTATTTGACCTTGAAGGCTTGAGATCTGTAACATTGTAATCTAAGTGTGATGTCTCCAAGAGTGAACGATACAAGCTGGAGAATGCATGTACCCTTGCATCAGTTAGGCCTCGCTGTAGTCTGGACTCAGCACTGAGTGAGACTCGACCCCATGCAGTAACCCACAGGAGGAGAGGAGCACTTACTTAGGAGCGGAGGGACCCCTGGGCCACGTCCCGTCTTCGTTTTTTTGTTCTATCACTAACACCTGCAAACATGACACAACAAAGGGTGTTTTTCCACAGCTATGAAGGCACAACAGCTTCAGGAGACAAGTGGATAAGGACTACAGTAACCGATTATTTAAAGGACACAAGACAAAATGGTCTGAAATAAGTCAGCATTGATAGTGAAGAAGAAAAATGGGGAAATATAACAGAATAAATGTTTCTGTTTAAAGTGTATGCTTTTAAATTGTATTTATACTTGTAACATATATTATACAATTAATAAATGCCCTAATACTGGATATGATGATTTAATTATTATGCAAATACTGGGAAAAATAATTCTGAACTACACATTACTTATAATTTATTTTGGGCTGTGAGGTTAGTGTTCATTTATATTATTTATATGAATTCTGAAACCTTTTTAAAAAAATTTTTATTACATTTATGTATTTCTTTGTAGTGCATGGGTGCCAATGTGTGTAGGCACCAATGATATATGGGCACAGGTGTGCCTGATGCACACATGGAGAAGAGAGGAGAATCTGCAGGAGTCATCTCTCTCCCTCCACTAGTGCGCATGGACCTCAAAGCATCAGACTTGGCAGCCAGTGCCTTTACCCACACTGAGCTGTCTTGCCAGCCTTGCATTGTGAGATCTTTTAGTCCACAGCTGACAGGCACAGTTAGAAGAATCTCACAGTAAAACGATGAGCACTCAAGTCCCCTGCTGCAGCTCGGGTCAGGTAGACAAACCAGCTTGGTCAGTACAGAATCTATGCAAGACAAAGCTACCGGAAAACAGCCCCAGCTCGTTCCTTTTATGTTCTAGACTAATAAAGAAGCCTCTCTTGTAGCTCCTAATTAGGACCAGTCTATGTAAGGAAAAAAAAAACTTAGAAACACTTAAGTTTGTGATATTACTAGCGAGAAACTAAAAATTTAAATTTTCATGGTAAAACTATAAGGCAAAACAAACATGAATTGAAATATAGTTAATTACAAACTTGAATATATCCTACATATTTAGTTTCATTAAGTTTTTCTTATAGTTACAATTCACAAAGTACTGTACATATTACAGCAATATTCTTTGGTGGATTGTGTGCTTCCRAACCACYTAGAAATTGRCTTTTTGACCTTAGTCACATAAAATTCAACAGATAAAATATAATGGGTAAAGCATGAAGTGTGAAATRTAAGTGATACTGCAATATTCATCCAAAACACTAGATGAGCATAGATATATTAAATCTTAAAGTTGTCCTTAACTAATGTGTCTCATAMTCAGAAAAGYTTTCTGCTGCGTGTGTAGCTTTCAGAGTAAGCACACCACGTCCCTAGCACCCTGACCTCTCTCTGATATCCCTCTCCTTGACTATCAGTTATGCACAATCGCAAGTTTCTAAATATAATCTCTACATGTAAGTATATTCTTTAAAACATTAAGTAGAATTTATCGAGTAATTCACAGCTTAAGATTTTCTTCACTACAACTTGCAACTACAGTGATACATTATCAACTATATCTATATATACATAAATATTATGATCATTTGGAAGAGTTAAATCAAGTATAAAACAAAGAATTTCAGCTATTAAAAACTCCCAGTTAGCATTTACTGTTGTTTATCAACACTTCAATATCTAATAGCATTTTTATTTAAATTCCATATTTTACAGCCATAGATAGTATTAATAAGTCATGAGAAATAATAAAATTCAGTACTTTATATAAATGTATCACAGTTTTTTGAGTAGTTTTGCTTATTGTTAAAATTTTTGAAAAATCCAAAATTTAAAGGAACAGGGAAAAATCAATCACTATGAGCAGGCAAACTCTTCAATAATCTCTCTCTCACTTGCTTTTACCTGTTTATTTTAAGTAATGCATTTTCGTGTATATGTCCTGGTATRTATGTACACATGAGTCCAGGAACCTGGAGAGGCCCAAGAGGCTTGGAATCCTTTGAACCTGGAGTTACAGATGACTGAGTCACCAGTGTGGGTCCTGAGACCCAAGCTCAGGTCCCTCTGCAAGAACAGTATGCGCTCTTAAGCACTGAGCCACTTCTCAAACCCGATTCTGCTCTTTCTAATTAAGGTGCTTTGCCTTACAGTAAGAGTGGAGTGGGCAAGATAAAATTTGGGTTAAGGAGACAGCTCAGTGAATAGGAGTGCTCGCGTGCTCTGATTTCAAATGCTCAGCGTGCAAGTAAGACTGGGCAGGACTGTTTGTCCCTGAACCCCAGCACTAGAGGCTAGGTATTGGGATGAGAAAAGTAGATTTGGGGAACTCAAAACACTGAGCTCTGTCAAGAGAATAAGGTAAACATAAAGAAGACAATACTGATATTCTTCTCTGGTCTCTATATTTACATTACATACACAATATTTTTGTTCTGAAAATTTTAAGTGTATATTCTTTGAGTCATATCTCCTCCCAAATGAATAGTTGTCACAAATATTTAATCTCATTAAACTAGCTTAATTCTCTCATCAAGTCTAATCTTCAATTTGACAAATGTATATCTATCAAGAACATCAAATTCTTTAACTTTCTAAGACCACATTTTCTCTCTGTCTGGGAAAATAACATTAGATAAGGCTACTACTGCCTACAAGCATCCGCCTCCTAAAACAAAAGGACAAGGCTACTAAAACACTGAATGAATTAACTCTACATCATTTCAAACAGCACTCTTCCTTCAAGTACCAGCAGCTGGTAGGTAATCAGAGCAGGGGTTTGTGTCTGGTGGGGTGACGGACTCACTAGCTGTGAGGAGACGGACTAGGTCTTATTTGATCTTCAATCAGGCAACTTTCCTACTGTGTATACTGGGTYTTAGTTTCACTTAAGAATGTAATGGCTAAAATGAGTTTGAAAATTGTTGCTTTGAAGAGATCCTGGAGGGAGGTATATGGCTAACTGCACCATTGCTTTAAGATTTTAATTGCATGCTGAGTTCAGGTGTGCGTGCATGTGTGCACATGCACGTGCTGCCAGAGGGCAATGCCAGGGTCGTTCTTCAGCACTGATACATCTTGTTTGTTGAGGTGGGGTCTCCCTGGAACTAGGCTTGCCAGGATTGGCCTGTCTCCACTGCGGCAGTGCCAGGGGATCAAACTCGGGCCCTCACGCTTGCGTAACAGCAAGCACTGTCTCACTGGATTAGCTCCGTAGCTCCCCAAAGTATTGTCTTGGCCAGCCTCGTATAATACTTGACATAGAGCAGGCATTGACTACCAATTAATTTATCTTACTTTCTCTGAGTTTTTTTTTATAACTCTATCACATTATTGACGTCAATAATTTTCAAATAAGTCGGCAAAAGAAAGTCATCTACACACTGAATCACCAGTCACKGTTAGGTACTAGCTACTAAAAAAACAAACTAATCAAAACATGAGCCTTATAGTCTAAGTATATTTTTTAAAAATAMTAATAATAGAGAAATTAGGGGGAAAATTCTTTAAAGTAAGATCAATGGATATTGAGGCAAAGAGGGAGAGCTGAAGAGGTGCTCTGACCCCTGGGTTGGAATCTGAAGGGTAAATTAGTGTAATCGATGCACCTACATAATGGGATGAGGTGGCTACTATGAACATTTGAATGGTTCAAACATTTTACAGGATAGATGCAGGGAAATGGGAAGAATGGTACATCAGGCAGATGGATAATGCATCTAAAAGCACACTGTAGCAGCCCTAAGTAACCCAAAGACAAGAGTAAYCTAAAGATGGCCAGCCAGACGAGAGGCACTACCAGGACCTGCATGCTAGCTAGGGGTCTGACCTTCACAATCCTTAAGGACTCAGAAAATATTTCTGAAAGGCGAATACCTAGATTTGTATTTCGGGATGAATTCTGGTAAAGGAGGACTCTGTAAATATGTAAGAAACTAGAGGGAGCAAGATGTGCTGAGCATGAAAGCCAAGTGCCGGGACAGAACAGAAATAAAGAGCTATAAGGGTGGACCAGTTCCTCACTGTAATTAAACACCCTACTTCCTCAATATATTGAATTTTTGAATTATGTCAATAAAGGAAGATGAAATTGAGAGGGGACTGACCCAAGAGCGAWGGGCAAACTAAGGTTCAATTAGCCTACAGCTGGTAGGGTTACTGCAGTGCAGGTGCATGCATCCTGTAGCGCTGCTTTTGCACTGTTGATATGGGAGTCACAACTGCACAGAGACCTTCCAGCAGAGACAAGACCACTATTTGATCTTTATAGGAAATCTTTTGATCTTGCAACACTAGCTGCTGTTATGGAAAACATTCTAAAGAAATAGAGTGTTTCTAAGTGCAAGAAGGAAATTAGAAATTGCTGTTATTGACTAAGGAGGCTGGAGAAGAGTTAGGGAGATCATGAGACRGAACCCACCATAAACTACACAACACCCACAAAGTCTTTTATTGCAAAAAGTTGCACTTAAAATAAACATCTCTGTTGGGCTGGAGAGCTGGCTCAGCGTTTAGGGACATTGGCTGCTCTTGCAGAGGACCCAAGTTCAGCTCCCAGCACCCAGGTGGCTTACGACCACGGTGACTCCAGTTGCAAAGAATCCTACACCGTCTTCTGGTCTCCACAGGCACCAGGCATGTTTGTGGTATAGACATCCATGCAGGTACTCACACATGCACGTGAAACTAAATAACCTTACAAAGACATGCTGCTAAGGAGTACCTGTCCTTGGTACAGGCCGGCGTCCTGGATGGTGCTGTCTGGCTTATTCAGGGGCTCGAAGGTGTTACTCATGTACTTGTTCCACAGTCTGGCCTCCTTCTCATCGGGAATATTGAAGATTTTTCTTATTTCCTTTTCAATCGTATCTGAGATTTAAAAACAGAAAATATGTATATGCGGTACATTTAAAAATAGTTTATTAGCTACAAAGAGCTAAATTCTTACAAGACTAAACATTATAAATTTATTAAAATAAGGATAAAATTGCAAAAAAACAGATATATGTAAGAAATAATTTTTAAAGCTTTGTCTTAAGATTTTCTATGTGCTGTTAAGGGAGAAAATGATAATTTTAACATCAACAGATGATTACTTGAGGAATTTAAGACTGTAAAATTAAATTAGAATTAATTTAAAATTAAATTGTCTAACACTAAATTGTAATTTGCTCCACAGGGTAAACTTTTAACACAATATAAAATCAATGTGCTTCTAAGACTACTAAACTATGGGAAGAAAATGTCAACAATGGAAAAATATTCGTATTCATAATGCAATCAACTGAAGAATATCTTACGCTAAAACACAGACTTTACGCTGTGAAGTTACGCGTAGGATGGTAAAAATACATCCAAATATCACATTTTTTTTCTTAAAGATTTCTTTTTAAACAGGAAGGCAATTGTTACACGTATCTAATGTGTGTTTATTTATTTGCATGTGAGGGGGCATGGGCACGTATGGGCACTGTGGGCAGAATACAATTTGAAAGAGCTTGGTTCTCTCCTTCTACCGTGTGAACTCCAGGGACAGGCAGACGGTCACGTGTGGCGTGCATGCACAACTCTCCCTGCGGAGTCACAGTGCTGGCCCAGTGCACCCGAGGTGTTTACCTGGGCCACTGTAAGACAAGGCAGTTAATTACTGAGGCAGGGAAGAACAAAAAATAGAAGACTTCTCAGCCAAGTCTAACTTTACATATGATTAAGATTCTTAGCAGATATATGTGAAGATATAGCTGAAATGGTAAGTAAAAGTGTTGGGTAGAACATTAGTAAAATATCTTAAGCCAGAAAATTAGATAAATTATTAATTTTTATTAATAAAGAATTTTTAGGAAGCCTTAGAACAGAATTATGTTCTTAGCAGTTGGCCTCGAATATATAATGTTGAGTTTTATCTCCTACTGGACATACTCAGTGCCACTTTAACAACTTAGAAAGTAAAACATCAAAGATAAGTATTTCAGCCCTAACATGCCAAACTATTTTAAAGTCTTTTGTTGTTATTTTACTACAAATCATATGGGCAGGACAAGCTGAAAGCAGAGTATTTTATTAATTAAGCGGCAATACAAAAATGGAAATTTAATTTTCTAATTCTGGGTAGACAATTTAGTAGAGCTTTTAAAAAATCAGTTTCAATCAAGGTATACACACACACACACACACACACACACACACACACACACACACATTTTGCTTATTATCCTAATTCTAAGCAATTTGATAAATCTCCGTTTAACAGAATAAGAAATTTCAAGTTATACAAAAATTCAGTTCATTTACAATTTTATGACATGTATTCAATGACTCTTAAACAGTGTTAGGATATTTAAAGTATTTGGGTTAAAATCTGCATCAGATCAAGCTTTCTGATAAACAGATATTCTGCATAAATTACATTTATCCTCTGTAAATTTTTATTTAATATGTCAAGTAAAATTTCCTAATGGTTGTTTTCAATGTAGAAATTAAAATTGGTTGATTTCCAAATTTCTAAGTAAAATAATCACCTAAACGAAAGTTTCTGATGGACTGATTTTCTATAACATTTTTGATAAAGATGTATAGATTGCTAGAGATTTTATGATTACTTAAAATGTAGCTTATTCATATTCCACTTGGCTATGATCTCCAGCTGGCTTTTCCAGAGCCAGAAGGTGCTATGCAGGTGCTGGGGGAGAAAGTTCTCAGTGCCTGCCCCAGCCAGTCGTACGCCTTGGAGCGTAGTGGCAGGAACATCTTGCAGGCACCCCCATGGCAGTCTGACTGGAATTAGGGCGACCCCAACAGACAGAGCTCGTGCGGGCACTGCACACCTGGACAGGGCCCGCGCTGGTGGCCGCACTCCCGCAGGATGATGTACTAGTTTGCTAAGCTGGTCCAGTTGCCTTACAGTATCTCTTCTTATAACCGTGGGTATGGTCTCTTATTGGCTTGTATTTTCCAACACGATCACTGTTACTACTATCTTTTTAATAAAAACTTTATTTGAAGATAAATGTGTTCTTATTTGTTAACATTGTGCATTATAAAGGTAATCGGAGAAGACAGGCTAATGGGGGCAAATAAGATCTAATTATATCGYACACATATATGAACATTTCACAGTTAAATTTATTAGCATACATAATTAACATGTGTAATTAAAAAGTTTAATGTGATTTACTGTCAGCATTTGTACATTTCTATTTTTTATGGCTACAGAGAAGCACGTCCACTGAGAGCTTGCGACTGTTTTTCAAACTTATACACGAACAAACCCTCAATGTGCCGTAACAACATCAAGCCTGCTGCCTCAGCTCCTTACCTGTAATGAAGGAAATGCCACCTGGTTTTCTTTCTCCATACTTGACCAAGTTTTGACTTAAATTTGTATGTTGTTGTTATAAATAAGGCATGCAATTTTTCAAATGCTAATTTTAAAATGTATTTGGTTTTCTTAAATTAAAAGAGGCACAAACATTAAGTTCATTTAATAAACATAGTGAGAAACAAGCTGGTCCACTGTAAGCACACGGAAGCTAAGATGCCACCATGTTTATGAATAACTCTCAAAAGGTTAGCACCACAGGAGCTGACAACCAGGAATCACAACTGAATGCCTGAGGCAGGGGTTTAGACTCCAAGCAGGAATCCAGGTAAATGTGTGAGGTGGTGTCTGGGACAGGAAGGAGCCTCCGGTACCTATGGTGTCGGCCTTGCTGAATCTCCGCGTCACGACGTTGTTCATGTTCCCGTTCTCGCAGAGCTTCAGTTCTGTGAGGTAGACTTCCACTTTGCAGTGCTTCACAAACATGCCCTGTTCTACCACCTTAAAAAAGGAAAGAACAAACAAATTCGTGGGCATTCTATCACTATATCGCATTCTCATAGTAACACATATCTTTAACAAGGCTTAAGAAAAAACTACAGATAGCCAAGGAAATATAATTAGCAAATATAATAATGATTTAAAACAGTAACTGTTTAGAAAGGCATTCTACTAATCTGTTAATATTTTGATATGTCATAAACAATAAACTTATTCAAGTTTAATCAAAATGATTATACACAAGTCTTCTCTATACAACTCATGTATAGCTCTGAATAAAGATACGAACAGATGCCCACTTTTTAACAATGCTTGAGATAGAAAACGTGCATGTAACTCTAAATATTTTTGTACTTTATGCAACTGTATCTACAAGGTCCATTATTACTATTTAAATTAAAATACATCTTTTAAAATGACAGCTCTGGCCCTGTAGTAGATATATCCATTTCACTCTAAAATGACTTTGTCTGCCCTTCAAACGTGTACTTAGTCTATATAACACACAAGCAAGTAAACGAGCGGTCAAGCATGCAAATAAATCAAGTAGAAATGATAAAAATATATGAAGTTCACCTTTTAAATAAGTATATTTCCTTTTGCTCTTCTAAAGGTTAACTGTAGGATTTCAGTCATGAACACTGTTTCTGAAAATAGTAACTGGCCTGATACATGAGACAGCAGACAGACATGGCAAAGGGAGGCAGGCTGCAGTGACATACGCAGACAGCAGCCTGACATCAGACTTGATACAGGAATCACGCACTCTGTCACGTTCAGAAAAAACTGTTTTAACTCAGGGTTTTAAAAGAGTTTATCTGAAGTTTCCTGTATAATCCAACATGAATTTAATTCCTTGGATATGTTCTCTTAATTAAGTTTGTTACAAATCTTTAAAGCAGTCTCACAGACTATATATTTCATATTTTAATAGGCTTAATTCAGTGTAAAAATTAAATTTTGACTCAACTAAGATGCTTTAAGTCTCTTACACAGAATGATGCTGAGTTTAAAGAATGCAACAATATAAGGAATTTTTATAACTTTCTTGTAGCTAATTAATAATTTAAAAACTAGGAATGAAATACTATCGCTATCAACAAGTTTGGGACTGGGACTCCATAGCTGAGTAAAATACCAAGATATTAACACTACACTAATTATATTTCACTTCACTGATGTCTACATTACAATATTTCTTTACTAAAATTAAGTTTTGGTTTCTTAACTTGAAAAAGACTGCCATTGTTTCCTTTCTTTCGATATTTGTATTTAGCTGTGAACACCCTCCACGGTGGCTTTACTAACTCTTCTTTTTCTTTGTAGAAATGGAAAGAGTTTCTTTCATCAAGGAGCTGAAGCTAGCTCCTCCACGGGAGATTTCAGTGTTCAGTATTTGGGAGGCAGAGTATGATTTTTGACCATTTTTTAAATTGTATTTTTATTATCATTTAGCTTAAATTTTGATTTTTGTCTTTCTACTGGTAGATGGGAATTGTCAAGTGTCTCTTTTTTGTAAATTTCTAGCTTAATCCTAACTAGGGACTTGGAAATACACTGGATAATTTATTTTGTTATTTTGGGAGTTTGATGACCCAGGATATTTTACCAACTTATCAGTGATTATTATTAAGAGTATGACATCCTTCATTCCTAATGGACTTGGTCAAAATGTTTCTGTGAGTCATATCTCTGACTTTCCCATGGTAATGTCACAGTCCACACTTTGGCTTTAATATTATTAAGATCATGTTTTTGGAAACATTTCTTGGTTTTTACTGTTATTTGAATTCTGAAAGGAATAAAATCCTCAAAACTAGTAAATTATTGCTGTGTTATAATTAAGGATTCTATCTTTAGCTTATGATCCTTATACAAGGACTCTAAGCAATAAAAGTAGATGTAGGGCACTACTTTGGCAAATCACTAAATTCACAACGTAGTGTTTTAATCTTTCAGTTTATAGTGAGACATTTGCAAAGGTTATATATCCCTAGAGTTTCCAAGACTTCCCTACTCCTCCTTTTAAGTATTCACTGGTATTCTCCTCAACCCCAAATTCTCCTCAGTTTGCTTAAGGCTGGTTAGGTTTTTATTGATACTAATGTTTTCTACCTTCTGCTCACTGTGTAGCCAAAGCCACAGTTCTTGCTTTGCTAATATTACAGCATCCAGATAACTAGTATGAACAACCCGCCACTACATGATAAATTATCTTGGACTTACTAACAATGAACACCCCACATCATTTCTGAGGATGAAAACATGTAGATTTAAGCTCTGCTGATCTGGAGTAAGACTTCTCACGAAGTTCCTGTCAAGCCCTGGGCTAATGCTTCCATCATCTGAAGACTCATTTTGAACTGATATTCACATTTCTGTCTAGGCTGGTTTCTTCCTAGAGTATTTGCATGTCCTTGCTATGCACAGCACAATTCTCCTTGATAGAGAAATAAGAGGAGTGGGGGGTGGGGGGATATACCTAAAACTGCAGCGTTATGTATCACCTAATCTTAAAATATACCAAAGCAGGAATAAGAGAACAGACCAGTAATCCTAAAATCAGGAAATTAGCATCAGGAAAATAGACAGGAAGATAAAGAATTTAAGGTCTTTTTATCTTCCTCTCCTTCTTAAGGATCCCTTTCCTGGCCCACAAAATTCTGGATTGGCGGTTATTTTCTTGTACACTGAAAGTAGCGCACTGTCTCCTGGCTCCCACTGGCCCTGCTGGGAAACCGTTTCTTTGATTTATGCTTTTTTGAGGACACTGCATCCTAGCACGACTGAGAAGTAACTTTTTGTCTTGTGAAGTTTTGATGAGTTTGTGTTTATATTTCTTCAGTCTGAGACTGCTTCCTGACTAGATTTGGTATCTCTCTCAGTTTGGAAACAGCTTCAGCCGCACCCTCTCCCTGCTCCTCTCTTCTCCCTGAGATTTCAGTGATAGGGACACACGTCAGACTTGGTCACCACACCAAGGACAACTGTGCTTTTTAAAGACAGCATGGTCTTTGCTACAAATTCTACACTGCATAATTTCCCCGGACCCCCCCTGGTTCTCACTGTTCACCAGCACACTGAGACGGGGCGGAGTCACTCAGAACTTTCAGAAGTGTGGGGCCCTGTTGAACAGTCTTAGACAACTTTCCAGTTGTTCCGACATCGAACCTCACGGTTAGCTGTGCCTCTCACTAGCCCCCTCTACTGTTACGTTTCTAGTCTGGCCACAGTGCCTCTCTCCTTATTACCCTGCTTTCTGGTCAGTCTGGTTTTAAGGCTGAGCGCCTGACACTGAAGTTGAAATACTTCGAAGACTGAGTCCCCAGAACATAATTACTTTATGTACCAGAGATTCTTTAATGTAACCAAATTGATAAAATCCAGAGCTGGACATCAGACTCTAAGAAGTTAGTGTTTATTTCTTAAAGCAACTTCTTTCTGCATGGGTAGAGTAAAATGCACGTTCTTAGACCTACTGATTTAATGTGGAGGAATGATGCATCTCTAACAAAGATGCATTCAAACAACTTCGTGTATATGAACATTTGAAAACTATATGTTGAAATTTGCATTTTTCAAAAAAATTTTCACCTTATTAAGAACAAATGTATGACCCTCTAACAGACTTCTCAAATTTCCTTTATTCTGTGTGCACTTTTGATTCTTTACTTTGCTATTTCATTTCCATAGTTTTCAAAAACCACACTTCAGTACATCTTTCTAGAAAGACTAAGGATGTTTGCACATCAATAGACTGGTGGATCTAGCCCCACACTGAAGTCTGTAGTGTTCAATGTGCTGCAAAGATACTGTAATGTGCTTGTAAGGAAATGTAATAGCTACACACATTTCCTTTAACAGGTGAGTTCTGGGGGATGAGACGGGACTGCAGGATAAATATATTCACAACATTCACATTACATATGAAACTGCCAAAAAAATTTTAAAGAAAAATGTTTTGGTTTTGTTTTTTTGTTTTTAAATAAAGTTTTCTTCTAGCGCCATTTCATGGGTGTAGGCTGTCCTTCAATGGGTCAGAACACTCAATTCTCCAAAAATGACAAAAAGAAAGAAAGAACCTACATTATACAAACCAGAATAAATTATTCAATAGATATATACAGTCAGCTCATTTAGCTTGAAACTTTGTATTTTACAGGAGTAATGCCCATTTTATTTGAAAAAAAAATGTTTATTTCTCTAAATTATAATTGTAAAACATCAAAAAAGACTGAAAAAGATTATATTTTCATTTTAAAAAATATTTTATGTTCGAAAACCCACTTCAACTTTTAGTTCATTTTTAAAATTGTCTTAGAGAAAAAGCAGTGTTTGCATTTTGCCCTCATGTTCTCAACTGTACAGTGAAGATGACATTAATTCTGCATTAACCAGCTAATCACATGCATTGTTATGTCCTTAGAATGCTGAGAATGTAGGTAAGTTCCTGTATTTGTGGTCAGCTATTATAGAATCCAGTGCATAGGAAAGATTTTCTGGCTTTTCTCCCAATGTGCATTAAGAAGGCTTGAGAATTCATTGAATTACCAATATGAGCTACTTAACAAGAACATGTTTCTACTCGGTGGCTCTCGACACACCTTTCTTGCTATTGGCTCCTGGCCCTCCATCAGCGTGTACCAGCTGACAAGCTTGTTCCAGCCCTCGGTAGGCAGCAGGATGTAATCCAGCTCATCGATAAGGTGCTCCTTAAGAGACTGCGCATCACCATCTGCAGAGGGAGAGTGAGCTCAGCACAGAAAAGGAAAGCACAGCACACAGCTCTTGGTGCACGGCTACACAAGACACAAAGACTGAAACCCCTGAACACAGTCTCAAGGATTTACGATGACGAATTCAGAGAAAAACTCCAAGAAGGTTCAAATCAGCAATATTTCATTATAAACTGTTGCCTGAAAAACTTTCCAAGGTTTTTCTTAGATTCCCAAAATATTAACACATTAATATTAGCTAAAATACCAACAGAAGAGGTTCCTTAAATATTGTATCAGTGATCTGGTGGGAACCATTCTTACATTAGATATTGAGTGTAGGAAACTCAGGAGGAGTAAGTCAATAACTTTTTTCTTTTTAGGAAAGGGTCTCACGATGAGGTCCAGGCTGGACACGAATTTGCAATCCTCCTGCCTCAATCTCCCAAGAGTTAGTTAGTATAGGCATGCTATACAAGCTGGCGTCAGATTAACAGCATATTAAATGACTCCACTATATATAAGCTTAGAAACCGTAATGAATTTTAGTTATTTTGTAAAGCATCTACGTTATTCCAAAAGATCCACAATCTGGATTCATCCCTAAAACTAAAACAGTGGTAGTTGCACAGAAGTAACTTTAGTTCTGAGATGCTTTAAAATGTCTAAGCTAAATTTGGAACTTTTGTATAATTCGGGGCAGAAATCTAGGAATAATTTCCCGAGTCAGGACAATGTCACTGCCCCACTCTGGGACTCATTTATTAATTGATCATTTGAGGTTCCAAAGTTCTGAACGAGAACTGGCTCCAAGAGTTACAACTAACCTAAAGGTGATTTTCTTGCCCCAAGTTGACTTTAATCATCAAAGGGGGGAACACTGCTCTCTGTGGCATTTATGATGAGAATATACTACTACTACAGAAAAAAAGCTCAGCAGAGTGACAGAATATTATTCTTTTATAATTCATCTGTGGATTTCTGAAGTTTGGGAAAGCTATGTTTTATTTATATAGAAACAAAAGTTGGCAACGTCTGAATTTTACCTGACCTTCAATAGCAGAAGTAAAATGAGTACAAGTTAAAAATTATTAAATTTACTGTGTACACATGGTCCATGCACATGTGTCATGGCGCACGTGTGGAAGGAGGTCAGAGGACAACTTCTGGGAGTCGGCTCTCTCCTTCAACCACATGGCCCTAGTGGCTGAACTCATGTCCTCAGGCCTGGTGATAAGTACCTTTACCATCTAAGCCTTTTTACCAGCTCTGAGTATGAATTTTAAACACAGCCTCATTAACTGTGATTGCAATTTTTAAATTGTCAGCAAATACAATTTGGAATGTGTTGTCAGAAACTCCAAGGATGAAAGAAAATTACATATGCTAAGTAAGTCAGCCATACTGTGAGACATCAGCAGGTAAAGACGGCAGACTCACTACTGTGAATTCTCTCAGCAGCCTTGCATGATGGCTATCTTTACTGTAAGAATATACCCAGAGGCACGGAGTAGCTTGCCTAGGGTAATCATACCAAATCAAGAGCAATGGATGGAGCAGTATAGTCTAGAAACCCTTGCTCCTGGCTGGGTATGGAGGTGGAAAGGAAGGTCATCAGCTACATAGTATATTCTGTTAGCAGGCCAACCTGAGCTTGGAAGGAAGAAAAAAAGAAGAGGGGTAAAATCCTTGTTATTTTTTTCTATGTTTATTTTATCAGAATAACATTAAGACTCTGATAGCTCCATTTTCATTAACAAATAGACCAGAAGATGATAAGTTATTCAAGCGTCAATAAACACAAATCTGCAGAGACTGAATTCAAGCATGAATGTACATACTCTAATTCCATGTGCTTTGCCATCTAGTATAATATAACCTGGAGAAAACTTTGGAAGAATTTAAAAGTCAAGACTTACATGTTATTTCCCACAATATCTAAGTTTAGTTAAACAGTCTGACTATGTGACGGATTTCACATAATATACTTAGTAGACAGAATAAAATAAGAACTGTGTGTGTGTGTGTGTGTGTGTGTGTAGAGAACACCATTCAAATTAAAGAAGAGGATTAGCTTTTATCACTTCTGTATCATGAGATGTAACTGTTGAAAATAAACTATATTTACTTAAATTACACAATTGGGAATTTTTTAAAGAGGAGAAAATTTATTAGTCTACACTTGCAAAGAGTCCAGTGGCTGTAATGAGCTAACAGCTAGAGGCGCATCCTTTTACAGGACAGAACACGCTGTAATCACAAAGTCTAAGTTTGGGTTGTACACGTTTACGAAGGCAGTCCTACTGTCCCTTGCACGCTGAAGCAGAACAGAGGCTCACTCCTCTTGCCTTCTCATCTGTAGAGTCCTTATGCTGGCCCCTCACTTGTCAAGCAAGGGCTGGATGGTATTAATGAGCTCACTCAGGCCTTGCAAACACGCCTCCATGGTCAGAAAAGCACCTCTGGTCTGAATGTGCAAATTAATTTTGTTCTCAAGGATAGGTTGTAGTATAACCAGAAAATTCTACTTCCTGGTTCTTCTGTATGTGTAAGACAGATAATTTCCTAGGGTATGATCATCCTTGTGCAATACAAATGTAACATAGTGTCTATGTGTTCCAACTGCTAGGTCCTTTTCAAGACTATCTTACTCTTCTGTTAGTTCTTTACATCTCAAATCCTAGTATCTGTCTCTACAGCTCCTGTTCTCTTCTATTGCATGAGCTTTCAGGGTCTTCACATGGTACAGGGGCAAAAGAAGCTCTGTCTCATGCCACAAGTATATGGGCAAAGCAGAGACAAGTCTGCTCTAGCTACACAAATGTGAAATAACTCACCTATCACTCCAAAAGTTCCCGTAGTTCTGTAATCTCTCCTCTCTGCCTGTCAAGATTCTATTGTTATGGAAATCATTATCTATGCTTTATAATGGACTAATTTGTATTTCCTAGAATTTTATGAAAATATTACCTATAAATGTACATAAAACAATACATTCTCTTTTTGTTTGGCTTCATTTATACTATTATTTTTTGAGATCTATAGATTCTTTATCAGCAATTTATTCATTTTTAAGTGCTAACAGGGCTTCATTATATGAACAAACTATCATTTGCTTATCCATTCAGATGCTGACAGGCACTTGGGTTGCTGGCATGTTTTTCTATTATGGATAACACTATGGGAACACTCATGTGGAACTTTTTTATGGGCAAATGCTATAACTCTTCATAGTCTCTTAGGTAAATATCTCACATACGATGACTGGGTACTATGGCTAACAGATGTTTAACTTTAACTCAATTTGTTGTCCATCCTAGTCAGCAAGAGTGATTCTCTTAAGTTTTAATTAAATTATACATGTGTAGTGTGGTATGTATGTATGTATGTATGTATGTATGTACCATGAGGTAGCCAATATTCCCGAGCTAAGTAGTCTGCGGCACACTCCCCATTTCTTTCATACTAATAAAGGTGAACACTTGATTAAGGTGAACTCTTGGAAAACTATGTCCTTCTTTGGCACGGGAGATGCAGATGCACTGACTGTCTGGGTATATTCCTGTGTGTGCAGTTACATGTGCAGGTATTAGAGGGATGGCTTGACTGGGTCTTTTTACTCATTTAAGACAGATGTTGCCGTGGTCTGAAGACTTAGCAGAGCAGACTGGCGGGGCCCCTGGTCCTCAGCACAGAGCCGGCGGTGTGCACCAGCACATCCAGTGCTCACACGAGGCCGACTCAAGCCCTCATCCTCACGCACTCACAACTCACTGCTCTGCTACTCGACCAGCTCCTCTTCTGCAAAAGTAATGGTGAAGATATGTCCAAGTTTCTTGCCTATTTTTTCCACTGGGCTGTTTTCTTAAAAGCAGGTTTTATTCTTTCGTGGTAAGAGAATATACTTTGATGTGAATGTTTCTAAGTTTATTGAGATAGATTTTATGACCTAGAATGCGGTCCACTCAGTTAAATGTTCTTCAGGTATACCCATTAGTCAGGTAGAGCTTTTCAGAATCTTTCAGTCTTCCTTCGTTTCTGTCCTTTGCACGCACATCAATTACAGTGCCTCGTTTCTTTATTTCTAAGTTTCGTCCAGGATACTACAGTCTCTTACTGTAACACTCAACCACAGGTCAGCGGCATACTCCTCTCTTCTTGTTCCTTCCGTAGAAGCTTCCATCTGAGCTCTCCTCCGTCCTGCAGAGCTGTGCTGGATGCAGCAAGCCACTGCCTCTTATTTTTAGCTTTCCCTATCAAAACTAAGCTGCCACCAGGAACTCCTGAGTCAGGCAACAGACAGCAGTCTCCGCGCAAACACATGCATACAGGCTTAGTCTAGTCCTTCACTGGGCGGAACAACCATCCAGTTCTGCAACATCTAATACACAGGGCTGAGGCAACTAAAGCAGATGTCTTCCTCACTGTCCTTTGTTCTCACTTCTAGGCCTCCAAACCACACCAGTATGACTACACACGGAGCCTAGACAGAAACCAGTCCTGCGACTGTCCCCAGCAAGCCGAGATGCTGGGGCGGGCCTTGTTTCTTACTGTCCGTCCTGGCAGAACAGCCTGGATCTCACAGAGTATTCTATTACAGCAGCCATCCGTGGACTACTGTCCTCTGTGAAGGGCTCTCAGACATCAGAACCAGCCTGGTCCATTCAGTGCCCCACGTGAGGGAAAACATCAAGCAACTTGGCCACGAATGGAGCCTAGAGGCTAATGAAACTCAAACCTGGGGAGTTAAGTGCACATTCTCCTGTCTTCCTGGGCAGGTGGATGTCCCAGTGTGGGTCGTGAATGGAGGTTAGAGCTGCAGTTATTCAGCTCCACGGTCCTGTGCCTATGGCTCCACTGGATCAGTGTGAGTGCTGGGGTGGACGGCGCACTCTCTGAACGTTTCTAAGAGCTGGAGGAGCTCTGGCACATGGGGAGGGTTGAAGAAGGACAGTGCAGAAGGCAAGATTGTAAACATGTGATCGCTGACCCTGAAAATGTCCTATATCCATTAAGAAAAACAGCGTGTGTGATAGATACCATTTCCCCAAACCAGAAGACAGTGCTGATAATTTACATGCTTCATTTTAACATTTCGATTCTAAATCATGGACACATCATAAATATGAAAGAGAAATATGTCATATACATACCAAACAATTACAGAATGATCTGCAAATAGGTATCCTTTCTTTTCTCCCCCTCTTTTTTTTTTTTTTGAATGAGATTCATTATGTATTCGAGGCAGACATACAACAGTGATTCTCCTGTTTCGGCCTCTTGTCCAAGGAATTCAGATGTGTGCTACCTCCCACACCATACTTGCAATGAATCTCTAATTACCAGCCTATCTACATTAACATTCTCCATTATTATACCCACTGACACTTACTCATTAAGCTTAACACATTTACAACTTGACTGAAGAAAAGAATACCTTTGAGAAGTCCAGAGTTATCGATGGGTCCAGGGTAGACATTTTGATCTCCCATCTGGTATTTGTCCCAACTGTCAAAGCCAACATATTTCTTCCATTGTTTGAACCACCGACTATCTACTAGATACCTAAAAAAGACAAGACGCTGGTTAATTAAAATATCTGCAAATACAAGAAGAGCAACAATCTGCTTCTGTTCTTGTTTTGTAGTGAAGAGAATGTCTACTTCAAGGGACTAAGAACAGAGGAATGCACAGTTACAGCTGCACTGCACTTAATACTCARAGGAAAAACTTGGTTTGTACAAGACATTTTCATCCTTCTCAAGTAGTTACTACTTGAGGTCATGTGTTGATATAAGAATGGAAAGCAATCTCTGTAGCATGATACAAAAGCATCCAAATGATAAASTCAAGGAAACCCTTGTCGGTTGAACAAAAATTATAAGAATCAATAAGAATTTAAGTACAATGTAATAAGATATAAAAATGGCTCTTTACTAGAGATTTAAAAATACAATACGTATGTCATATGTTTTAATGTGTTTTTAAGAAAGGAAAGCTTTCTACTAAGGGTTTTTAAAGTAATCACACTTAGAAATACTAGTTTCTCATGCAGTTTTTCAACACTCCTGCTTTGTACCGACTTCCCAGGTCAGTAYTATTCAATCTTCTGGACATTATCATTAGCCAGGCTCGACTGCAGGCCAAACCAGCAGTGAAGGCTAGCAGGATGCTTAGGCCTGGTGTACAGTGCAACCCTGAGGGGATCACCACTCCAACATTTGTGGGCTTACCACACACAGCACAGGAGAAATGAAAAACCCACAGCTATGTCTGAAAATAGCTAAAGCAAAGGCACCAACTGAACAAAACCTAATTCTTAAAGAATATTCATGAGCAGTCTCCCTCACAGTGGATCTGAAGAAGTCTGCAGTGCCCCAACCCCACTGCAGTTACGCAACTCAAGGCCCTCCTCATGCTGGAGAACTTTCTGAGGTAGGAATTCTTAAGGCAATCCATTTCTAAAATTATACTTGGTTTAAAAATCACAGTACAGCCGGGTGGTGGTGGCGCACGCCTTTAATCTCAGCACTTGGGAGGCAGAGGCAGGCGGATTTCTGAGTTCGAGGCCAGCCTGGTCTACAGAGTGAGTTCCAGGACAGCCAGGGCTACACAGAAAAACACTGTCTTGAAAAAAAACAAAATTAAAAAAAAAAATCACAGTACAGTGTAATATTTTGAATTTTTCCCATGAAAATATGACCCTCTCCACCTAAATTCTTTTTTTAAAGCCAATAAGTACATCCAAAAAAGGGAAATCTTTCAATAAATCTTAGATTTTTCTGCCTTAGTAAAGCATGTGACTTGCTTTCTCCTGAGATAAATGTCACTCTAAGAGACCTGTCCCCTATTTCATTCATCTACACATTTATTATTCTATAATAAATTAATTTATAATATATATTTATAATTCTATAATGTTTTAATTACCTTAGCTATATGTGTTGTATTTTTAAAAGTATTTTTTTTAAAGATTTATTTATTATATGTAAGTACACTGTAGCTGTCTTCAGACACCCCAGAAGAGGGCATCAGATCTCATTACAGATGGTTGAGAGCCACCATGTGGTTGCTGGGAATTGAACTCAGGACTTCTGGAAGAGCAGTCAGTGCTCTTAACCGCTGAGCCATCTCTCCAGCCCTTTAAAAGTATTTTTTATCAGATTCTACCAATAAGATTATGACTGGGTTGCACTGAAATTAATAGAAAGATTGGGGGGAACTGTGGCTTGTCTTCTGATCCACAGGAATAGAATCTTTCTCAATTAGGTTCTATTAAATGCTAGCATTTCTCCCCATAAAAACCCAAGTTAATTTGTTGGAAGAAACCACTTCTTTCATACAAAGTATTTCATTGTTAAATAAGTAGTTAATAGTTGGGGTCAAGAAGGAAAAACAATCCCCTTTGCACTTTACAAAAACAACTACCTGTTTAAAATACACGAAAAACCCTTCGTCTCTCCAGCAAACCCTGACAARCCCATAGCGACCCTSGGTTTCTGCTCTGTCTGACTGGTCAGCCTGTGAGGTGGCCTGTGTGCACTCCCAGCCCCCAGGAGGGAGAAGCTCAGCCTGCCAGCAATAGACACCCACATGCTATCAAAATCAAACCAAACCAAAATGAGTTTCTGGCAATTTTATTGTCCTTGGTAGTCTTGTTATTTTAACTGACCATAGTAGCAACCCTGTTCATGGGGTACCCTGTGAAGCATTACCATGTACACAGCGCAATGCAGGGGTCCTTCAAGTGTTTATAAGTGCTTTCTTCTAGCTTTCTGAAATACACACTGCATAATTAGTATCCGTAACACAATTGTGACAGCAGAACTTAGTCTCAACAGTCTAGTGTCCACACACCAAACACTCCCTAGCTTCTAAACATTCAGCTCCTAATTGCTCTGAGATTAACTTTTCGACCCACACTTGAGTGTTCACGTTCTTATAACTGCCTTATTCTACTCACTACCATGCCTGCTGAGGGTTACAGGGTTTCTCCTTTCTCAGCGAAGAGCATAATCCACTGTGCCCCTGCACCATGTTTTCTTTACCCAGTCACTGGCTGGTCATGGGACGCTGAGGCTGTTTACAAGAAATGTTTTTTAAAGTGAGCAGTCTCATATCCACAAGCTGTCTGAGTCTATTTTGTTGGAAATGCCCTTGGGTTTTTCCTTTTCTCTCAACCATACAGCTCAGTCTAATCTGGAATTCATGGATTCTCCTACCTCAGCCTCAGGAGTGGTGGGATTAGTGCACGTGCCAGCACACAGTAGGCTCTTCTTGATGTGTTGAGTATAAAACACTTAATGTTGTTGCTGTAAATAGTTTTCTAATTCAATTTTCACTTCTTATCTAAGCACTGACCAGGATTGCTACATTAGGCTAGAAGAAAACCTTTTATTGAGACAAGGTCATCTTGCAACTCTGGTACACTTGCAACTAAGAGTGGAGCCCAGGCTGGCTTGTAAGTCTAGAGATCCGCCCGCCTGCCCGCCTGCCCGCCCGCCCGCCTGCCCGCCTGCCCGCCTGCCCACCTGCCTCCTCTGTGCTACCACAGGC
>BDUI01000594.1:186502-201612 GCA_002335545.1 Apodemus speciosus | reverse complement strand
AGGTCCCATTTGTCTATTCTTGATCTTAGCGCATAAGCTATTGGTGTTCTGTTCAGGAACTTTCCCCCTGAGCCAATGTCCTCAAGGGTCTTCCCCAGTTTCTTTTCTATTAGTTTTAGTGTGTCTGGTTTTATGTGGAGGTCCTTGATCCACTTGGAGTTGAGCTTAGTAAGAGGAGATAAGAGTGGATCAGATGTAGTGTGTCTCATTTTATGTAGAAAGCTCTTTGATCCACTTGGATTGATCATTGATGATACTTTAATTTTCCCAGTGTGCATTTCTGGCTTCTTTATCAAAAATGAGGGTTTTTTTTGTTGTTTTTTGGAATCATGTCTGAGTCTTCAATTTGATTTTATTGATCAATGCGTCTTTCTTATACCAAAAGCATGCAGTTTTTATTTTTACAGCTCTGTAGTACGATTTAAAATCAGGTGTAGAAATACTGGCAGTAGTTCTTTTATTTCTCAGGACTATTATAGCTATATCCTGTTGTTGTATTTCAATATGAAGTTGAGAACTGTTTTTCCCAGTTCTATAAATAATTTTGTTGGACTTTGGTGGGGATTGCATTGACTATGTAGATTTCTTTTGGTTGAATTGCCATTTTTTACTCTTATTTCTACTCATTTGTGAGCATGGAAGGTTTTTCTATCCTCTAATATTTTCATCAACTTCTTTCTTATAACTCAGAATTTCTTAGCATACAAGCATTTCACTGGCTTGGTTAGAGTTACATGAAGATATTTTATAGTATTTGTGGCTATTGTAAGTTGTTGACTCCCTGGTTTCCTTCTCAGCTCATTTGTCAGTTTGAACATTGGAGAGCTCCTTTCAGAATTTTGGATTTTGTCAAGTATTTTAGGCATCTAATGAGATAATCTTGTGTAATTTTCTTTCAYTTTGTTTATATATTGATTACATTCCCCAATTTTCATATGTCTAACCATATTCACAACATTGGGATGAAGGCTAACTGATCATATAGTTGATCTTTTTAATGCGTTCTTGAATTTAGTTTGCAAGTATTTTGCTGAGTACTTTTTTGTCTATTTGCATAAGGAAAATTGATGTCTCATTTTCTTCCTTTTTTTGAGTCTTTATTTGGTTTGGTATCATCGTAACTCTAGACTCAAAGAAATGAATTTGGCTGGATTTCTTCTGTTTCCATTTTGTGCACTAATTTATGGAGTGTCCATTTTGTGTAATAATTTGTAGGGTGTGGTAGTTTATTCTTCTTTGAAAGTCTTGTAGAATTCTTCACTAAATAGAAATGTCCCTTTTTTGTTGGGAAAATCTCAATGAGTGTTCTTTCCCACTAAGKGTTATAGGTCTTGTGTGTGTATGTGTATGTGTGCTTGTGTGTGTGCATGCTTGTGCTCATGTGTGCTTTTGTGTGCTTATGTGTGTGTGTTTCTCCCCAGTGCTTGGATTAAAATTGCTTCTAAATACTGTTTTAAAATTTGATATCTCATACAATGTTTCTTACTCTGCTTAGTAAAAATCAATTCCATTCATGATTTTACACAAATCAAAGTTTTAACATAATTATACAATCTTTCATAGTCAGATTAATGTCCATACTTCAAATCTCAGATAAAATGTAATTAATTAATAAAATGAATAATTTTATTACAGTTAATTCTTTTTAATGTATATTGACATCCAATAATAATGAAACTTACATAAGTGACTAATATTTCTAAAATCTGTATACCTTTGCCTTATTTACAATTGTATACCCACAAACACCTACATGTAACTCACTGACAAGTATAATATCTCAGATTTTTCAACTAATTTTTAATTTATAAGTAATGTAGAGCAGCTTTAGCATGAGAGTATTCATTAAAAGTAGGCATTTTAAGTTCAGTGTGATGGCATATGCCTTATTTCCTGTACTCTGCATGCAGAGTCAGACAGACATCTGTGAGATCCAAGCTATGTAGTAGAACCTTCTTAAAGGAATACTGAGAATAAGGAAATAGACTTCTCCATGAAGAGCACACCAAAATGATTATCCAATACCAAATAATCAGCCCCCAAACTATACAGATAAAGAATATTATACAGACTGTACAAGTTGCATTTACATATATATATATGTGTATATGTATATATGCATACATACGTATATACACATATGTGTGTGTAACCATATCTAAAACAGAGAAAGAGACTTCTAATTTGAAATAAGGACATAAAAAAGGCTTTGAGAAGAAAAAAGAAAGGGGAAAGTAGATGAATGTATTTTAATGTCACCAAATAAAAAGTATAGAAGCAATAGGAAACAAAACCCTGGGAAAAGTCTCTTAAATATTAATTTAGTTTTTACTGTCATAATAATAAGGCTATTATGTGCTGGCTGTTTCTGAAATACTATTTTTATTTTCAATATTAATAGACATACTACAATTGTTCTTGCATTAAAGAAGGATTGACAACTGCTGATACTGAAGGTCAATATATTGATGCTGTTTCTGGAACATGTGATACCAGATGCCTTACATTACCTCTGTTTTTTGCCTTTTTCTTTACTGCAACCATTTTTTCTAATCTCTGTAGTATACCTGCCTTCTTGGTTATCATGCAGTAAGTATGTAATTTTTATAATTATTGAAAAGTTAGCACATAAGAATGATACATTTAGAAATACTTCAAATTATTATAGCAAATGATTTTCTGTGATTTATTGTAGTAAATATAAATAGAAAATACTTATATTGTTAAAATTTATGCATATACATATTTTTTCCTTTTACTTATTTTACTTAGTCATTTTTCTGTAGCATGTATAAATGCTACATTTATTCTCACTTTAATTTAAAAATGCAACCAGTTTTGGAATTGAATATATTGCTCTTTTACTATATAGCAAATATAGGTGTCTATGCACCAGAAACAACCACTTTAAAAGAAATTTTATATTTACCTTGTAGAATATACATGAGGAATCCATAATCAAGAAATTTTTAAATTGTCACCATAGATGCGAGCGTAAATTTGACTTATTTGTACTTGTATTTAACTATAATTCTATATTAACAGCAGAGTCATGAGAAAGCATGAGTGTCAATAACAAAGGACCACAGTAACTTTTACAGTGTCAATTTAATAAAATGACCCAACATTTGCAATTCATATGTTTGTCCAGAATATGTTGAGCCCAGTTAACACTCACTTTTAATCTAGATACAAATAAAAGAGCATTATTCTAAACTAAAGTTGCCAATTGTTTAATAAGTATATCTGTGGCCTAACCAGTAAATACTGACCAACAAGAAGAAAAAATCTAGCTTACTTCTTATGTGTTCTCAGTTGTGAAGTAAACATAGAGACAGAAATTATGGAATCCCCTAGCAAATATACAGTTTGTTGAAAACAAACTGAGGAAAAAATCAGAAGGAACTGGAGGAGAGGGAAAATAGGGGAGGGCTTGATAATAACACATATAGTGCCTAATTAATTTCTCTTCGAAATATGAGGAAATTTTGAGAGATACGTGCTTTGGTTTTTTCCCTCTATTTTGCTGTAGTTGAAGTATTTGGTTTTGTATAGTTTTTGGTGGATAGGGTCTTGCTGTACAACCCAAGCTGGTGTCAAACATGTGACCCTTCTGCCCCAGCCTGTCCAGGGCTTGGGTTGCAGTTAGATGTGCATCTTAATAGAGTATAGTTTGATGATAGTAGAAAGGATAAAGTTAAAAGGGGAAAGTGGAGAAAAAAGAAAGTGAGGGTGAAATAGTGCCATTTAGAGATGATTTTGTAACTATTTGGTGGTCTGAAAATATTTGCTTATGTTAAAAGTGTGAGAGTTATAACCTTGTTGAGATTTAGAGACATCTAGAATCATATTCAGGCTTCCAATTTGGGCAACTAAAAACGGTTCTATTAAGGAAAATATAAAGTTCAAAAAGGAGAAATGGAAAAGAACTCACACTTGAGTTGATCAAATGTCTCAGTGAGTAAAGAGACCTCCTATCAAATCTGAGAACCTGAGTTCAATCCCTTAGAACTCACACAGCAGATGGAAAAATGCCATGTCTTGAATGGTTTCCTCTAACCTCAGCAGTACAGACCCTGTCTCTCTCACTCCTTCCCCCTCTTCCTCTTCCTGTTACTTTCCTTAGACCTCTCATTCACAAAACATACACAATATAAATTATTAATAAATAATGTGACTTCATTAAAGTAGAAATAAAATATCCAATAAATGTTCTCAGCAGAGGGAGAATTATATTCCTGAAATATAATTTTGAGTCTTCTCATTTTTATTGATTACTAAAATGAATAAAATATAGTATGCCTTCATACACATATTTTGTAAATTATGAGATGAGAAAAGAGGGAAATTTAAAATTACACCTGTACCAATTGAAGATATATTGGAATTTCAGCTCCTATGTTCGCAATAATGTTTCTAAGGAACAACAAACAAATGTGGCATAACTGTGTTGATCTCAACACTGAGCGCTAAAGGTGGAACATTTTGAGTTTGAAGCCATCCACATTACTCAGTGACTTTTCTTAAAAAGAAAAGAAGAAATATGAAGAATACCTTAAAATTTACTGATGTCTTGGATTTTCTGCGTATAATTCTGATCAGAGTATAAGGCTCCTACGTTGATATGAATGTTTTGGGATCAGGGCTGAGTATAAACAAATGAGTCAGAGTGTCTCTGGAACTGATGTCACAGAAGACAAGGAGAATACCCAGGGTGTCTTTGATAACACAATTTTCAGAATATTATAGAAAATAAGCTTTCAGTAAGTGAACATATAATCTTTGAAAACACAACATCCATGAAATCTCAGAATCCTATGGATGGCAGTAGAGTTTATTTAAAGTAGGAGAATTTCATGAACCTGGAAGATCTTTCCAACTTCCGAGACTTTCTTCAAATTCTTTCTTCAGAGACTTAAGGTTCTTGTCATATAGATCTTTCACTTGCTTCGTTAGGGTCACACCTAGGTATGACATATTATTTGGGACTATTGTGAAGGGTGTCATTTCCCTAATTTCATTTTCCTCTTGTTTATCATTTGAGAAGAGGAAGGCTACTGATTTGCTTGAGTTAATTTTATATCCAGCCACTTTGCGGAAGTTATCAGCTTTAGGAATTCTAAACATACTATCATATAATCTGCGAATAGTGATATTTTGACTTCTTCCTTTCCAATTTGTATATGTTTGACCTCCTTTTGCTGCCTGATTGCTCTGGCTAGGACTTCAAGTACTATATAAGGCTAGGACTTCAAGTACTATATAAGGTATATAAGGTATGGAATCTTGGATTCCCAATCTCTCCAAGACTTTCATCATGAAGGGATGCTGGATTTTGTCAAAAGCCTTTTCATCATCTAATGAAATTACCATGTGGTTTTTTCCTTTAGTTTGTTTATGTAGTGGATTACATTGGCAGATTTCAGTATATTGAACCATTCCTGAATCCCTGTGATGATGCCTACCTGATTGTGGTGAATTATAGTTTTGGTGCATTCTTGGATTCGGTTGGCCAGGATTTTGTTCAATATTTTTGCATCAATGTTCATGAGGGAGATTGGTCTGAAGTTCTTCTTCCTTGTTTGGTCTTTGTTTGGTTTAGGTCTAAGCGTTATTGTGGCTTCATAGAATGAGTTGGGTAGTGTTCCTTGAGTTTCTATTTCATGGAAAAGTTTGCTGAAAGCAATTTACAGATTCGATGCAATCCCCTTCAAAATCCCAAATCAATTCTTCATAGATATAGAAAGAGCAATTCTCAAATTCATCTGGAATAACAAAAAACCCAGGATAGCAAAAACTATTCTCCACAACAAAAAATCTTCTGGGAGAAATCAACATCCCTGACTTCAAACTCTACTACAGAGCAGTAGTGATTAAAAACTGTTTGGTATTGGTATGCAGATAGGCAGGAAGATCAATGAAATAGAATTGAAGACCCAGAAATGAACCCACACATGTATGGTCACATGATATTTGACAAAGGAGCTAAAAACATCCAGTGGAAAAAAGATAGCATTTTTAACAAATGGTGCTGGATCAAATGAAAATTTGAATGCAGAAAAATGCAAATTGACCCATTCTTATCTCCCTGTACAAAGCTCAAGTACAAGTGGATCAAGGATCTACATATAAAACCAGATACACTGAAGCTTATAGAGGAGAAAGTGGGGGGTGAATCTTGAACACGTGGGCACAGGGGAAAAGTTCCTGAACAGAACACCAATGGCTTATGCTCTAAGAACAAGAATTGACAAATGGGACCTCATAAAACTGCAAAGCTTCTGTAAAGCAAAGGACACAGTCAATAGGACAAAATGGCAACCAACATATTGGGAAAAGATCTTTACCAACCCTACATCCGATAGAGGGCTGATATCCAATGCATACAAAGAACTCAAGAAGTTAGTTTCCAGAGAGTCAAATAACCCTATTAAAATATGGGGTACAGAGGTAAACAGGGAATTCTCAACTGAGGAAACTCAAATGGCTCTAAAGCACCTAAAGAAATCTTCAGCATCCTTAGTTACCAGGGAAATGCAAATCAAAACAATACTGAGATTCCACCTTACACCAGTCAGAATGGCTAAGATGCTGCCATACCACTCCTGGGCATATACCCAAAGTATTCCCCTACAGGCAACAAGGACACATGCTCCACTATGTTCATAGCAGCCTTGTTCATAATAGCCAGAAGCTGGAAAGACCCCAGATGCCCCTCAATGGAGGAATGAACAAAGAAAATGTGGTATATTTATACAATGGAATACTACTCAGCAATTAAAAACAATGAATTCATGAAATTTGTTGGCAAATTGTTGGAACTAGAAAATATCATCCTAAGTGAGCTATCCCAATCACAAAAGAATACACATGAAATCCAATCACTGATAAGTGGATATTAATTAGTCCAGAAGCTCTGAATACTCAAGACACAATTACCTAATCATATGATTCCCAAGAAGAAGGGAGGAAAGGGCCTAGATCCTGAAAAGACTTGATCCGGTATCGTAGAGGAGTACCAGAACAGAGAAATGGGAAGAGGGGTAATTGGGGAATGGACAGAGGGAAGGGGACTTAGGGAACATTCGATGAGGGGGGAACTGGGAAAGGGGAAAGTATTCGGAATATAAACAAAGAATATAGAAAATAAAAAAAAAAGGAAAAAAAAGTAAAACTCAAGGACAGCAGTTGCTGGAGAGGACGTGGGAAAAAAGTGACACTTCTCCATTGTTGGTGGGATTGCAAGCTGGTAAAACCACTCTGGAAATCAGTTTGACGATACCTCAGAAAATTAGACATAGTACTACCAGCAGACCCAGCTATACCACTCCTGGGCATATACCCAGAAGATGCTCCTACATGTAATAAGGACACATGCTCCACTATGTTCATAGCTACCTTATTTATAATAGTCAGAAGATGGAAAGAACCCAGATGTCCCTCAACAGAGGAATNACATGCTCCACTATGTTCATAGCTACCTTATTTATAATAGTCAGAAGATGGAAAGAACCCAGATGTCCCTCAACAGAGGAATGGATACAGAAACTATGGTATATATACACAATGGAGTACTATTCAGCTATTAAAACTATGAATTTATGAAATTCTTAGGCAAATGGATGAACTAGAAAGTGTCATTCTGAGCAAGGTAGCCCAATCACAAAAGAACACACATGGTATGTACTCACTAATAAGTGGATGTTAGCCCAAAAGCTCAAAATAAACAAGTTACAATTTTCCAAACTCAAGAAGGAGGACTTAAGTGAGGGTGCTTTGGTTCCTCTAAGAAAGGGAACAAAATAGCCACAGAAGCAATAAGGGAGACAATGTGTGGATCAGAGACTTAAGTAAAGGCCAACCAGAGACTGCCCTACCTGGGGATTCATCCTATAAATAGTCAACAAACCCTGACACTACTGTGGACAACAAGAAGTGTATACCAAAAGGAGCATGCCATGGTTGTCTCCGGAGGGGCCCTGCCAGAGCCTTACAAACACAGAGGCAGATGCTAACAACCAACTATTGGACTTGGCATGGGGGCCCCAATGGAGAAGCTGGAGGATGGTCTAGAGGAGCTGAAGGGGTTTAAAGCCCCATGGGAAGAACAATGATTTCAGCCACCCAGATGCCCCAAGACTCCCAGGGACTGAACCACCAACCAGGGGGCACACATGGTTCCAGCCAAAAATGTGACAGAGGAAGGCCTTGTTGGGCATCAGTGGGAGGAATGGTCCTTGGCCATGTAAAGGCTCAACAGCGACCTAAACAAAGGGAAACCGAGGGGCGGGGTAGGGGGTAGTGTGTTGGTTGGAGAGGCATATAGGGGAAAGGAGGAAGGGGAGGGGTTGGGTGTCTTAGGGGAGGGGGGACATGGGGAAAGATTTTACCATTTGCAATGTAAATGAAGATGATATTCAATAAAAAGTAAATTAAAAAATAAAGTAGGAGAATATCAGTAGAATATTATCACAAGAATTAACTGTGGTTTTCCAGTTGCAGGTAGGAGGATTCTAAATAAAAAGGCATGTATTACATTTTACAGAGATCTCAATAAATAGATTAATGATGCATCTTCAGGTCCTAGGAAAACAAGAGTAACACAAAACAAGTATAAAGAAGTGGAGTCTCAACTGTGCTTGTGTTTGGAGAGTACTTACTGAATATTCACAAAGTCTTGGGCTTGATGTCCAGCATTACATCACCTAGAAAGTGTTTGTATATTACTCTCATCCCAGCATTTACAAGGCTGCTGCTGGAGGATCAGGAGTTCAAGGTCAGACTTGGAAACAAAGGAACTTTGTTGCCATCCTAGGAAACGGAAACCTGAAACTGCCTATAAAAATAGATAAATAAATAAATAGATCAGAAAATGAGTATATCATATTCTCAAATGCCATTGGTTTGTCCAATTGCCATATTTAATAAAAAATAAAATGACTGCAGGGCATGCCAGTGTATACCTACAAACAGACCACTTGAGAGATGGAAAGGTGGATATTTGTGAGTTCAAAGCTACCCTGTTCTACACAATGGTTTTTCTGCGATAAGTCCCTATACAAATAATAGTATTTAATAAATAAAAAAACAAAATGAAAGAAATTTTATATAGGAATATATTGTCAACCACAATCACTGAACTTAGTTTACAAACCACGATGAGGAGGATAATTCAGAGACATGAGGTTTTAATTAATTATATAAATTCTGGAATCATAACAGGTAATTAGGGTGATAACTTCAATAGATTTTGAGAAGGGTAGAAGTGAGAATGGAGAAGTAAAGGAAGCCAGGTGTGCATATACACATGAAAGTTTGTGTGCTATGTTTTGTCTAGTTTAGCTCCCCTAAGTATACATTCATTTTACATATAAAATTCTGAAACACAGGGACATGAATAATGAAAATATTAATTATGAATAGTAATGTTGAATTTAATAAATTAGCCATTTTGTATAATGTTCAAAGTTTTTGTACAAGGAAATAAATAGTTAAGGGACATCAGTGAGGGTTTTTTCCTTTTTTATTACTTTTATTTTTCTAACCCCCACCCACCCCCTCGACCTGGTGTCTCAAGTCTCTTGAAGGTTAGGCACTTTTCCCACTGAGTTCAGAGGAGGCAGTACTCTGTTTTAGAAGTGTGGAGAGCCTTAGACCTCCTCATTTATGTTGCCCTCTTGTTGGCTCAGTGTCTGAGAGATCTCAGGGGACCTGGTTAGTTGAGTCTGCTGATTTTCCTATGAGGTCACCCTCCTCCTCAGCTTCTTCCAGCCTTTCCCTAATTCAACCCCAGGGCTCACCAGCTTCTGTCCATTGGTGGGGTGTAAATATGTGCATCTGACTCTTTCAGCTGCTTGTTAGGCCTTTCAAACAGCAATCATGATAGGCCCCTGTTTGCAAGCAAACCATAGCATCAGTAATAGAGTCAGGCCTTGGGCCCTTCCCCTGAGCTGATGCTCAATTATGGCCTATCGCTGGACCTCCTTTTTCCTCAGGCTCGTCTCTATTTTTGTTCCTGCAGTTTGTTGAGACAGGAATAATTTTAGGTCAAAGTTTTTGACTGTGGGATGGCATTCCCCTCCCTCACTTTTTGCCATGTTTTTCTGCTGGAGGTGGATGCTACATGTTCCCTTGTCCCCCTGTTGGCATTTTATTTAAGGTACTTCCYTTTGAGTTTTGAGAGGCCCTCAACTCCCAGGTCTTTGGTATATTCTAGAGGTTGATTATTTTGTCATTTTGCTGGCCCCCAGGGCTTCTTCCTATCTGTTCCCCCCCCCACACACACACATACCTAATCATGTTCCCYTCTTCTCCTATCCCTCCCCTCTCGCACTCAGGTTCACCTCCCTCTCTGCCTGCTGCGACTGTTTTATTCTCCCTTCCAGGTTGGATTCAAAGCATCTTCACTTGGGCCCTTCTGCTTGTCAACCTTCTTGCATTGTGTGTGTTGTAGCCTATGAATTCTGTACTTTTTTTTGGCTAATACCCATTTATTATTGAGAACATACCATGTATGTCCTTTTGAGTCTGAGTTACTTCACACAGGTTGATATTTTCTAGTTCCATTCATTTGCCTGCAAAGCTGATGATTTCCTCATTCTTAATAGCTGAGTAGTTTTTCATTGTTTAAATGAACCACATTTTCTGTATCATTTCTTAAGTTGTAGGACATTTAGGTTGTTTCTAGCTTCTTGCTATCACAGATAAGGCCTCTAGAATGGTAGTGGAACATGTGCCCTTGTGGCATAGTGGAGCATCTTTGGGTATATGCCCAAGAGGAGTATTACTGGGACTTGAAGTAGATCTATTTACAGTTTCTGAGGAACCTCCAGATTGATTTCTAGAGTGGCAATCCCATGAGCCATGGAGGAGTATTTCATTTCTCCACATCCTTGCCAACATTTTTTGTCACCTGAGTTTTTGATCTTAGTCATTCTGATTGGTAAGGTGGAATCTCAGGGTACTTTTAATTTGTATTCCCTTGATGACTAAGAACTTTGGCCATTCAAATTCCTCTGTTATAAATTCTCTGTTTAGCTCTATACACCATTTTTTTAAATTGGGTATTTTAGTTTATTAGAGGTTAGCTAATTGAGTTAATATATAGGGTTATGTTAATCCTCTATTGGGTTTGAGCTTAATAAAGATTTCCCCCTATTTGTAGGTGTGTATTTATTCTATTGACATTATCTTTTGCATTAAAGAAGCGTTCCATTTCACGAAGTTTCACTTATCAATATTTGATCTTAGAGCCTGATCCATTGGCATTCTTTTTATAAAATTTCCCCCTGTGCCAATGAGTTTGAGACTCTTTCCCACTTTCTCTATTAGATTCAATATTATGCTGAGGTTCTTGATCCACTTCGACTCTTCACATAATTATTCAATACAGTACTTGAAGTTCTAGCCAGAGAAATATGGCAACAACAGATTAAGGGACTACAAATTGGCAAAGGTGTCAAAGTATCACTATTTGCAGACGATATGATAGTATAAATATGGGAATCCCCAAATTCTACCAGAGATATTCTATAGCTGATAAACAAATTCAGCAAGGTGGCAGGATATAGTAGCCATCCTTAACACAAATAATAAACAAGCTGAGAAAGAAAATACAGAAATAACACCCTTCAAAATGGTCACAAATAAAATATCTTGGGGTAACTCTAACAAAAATTGAAAGATTTGTATGGCAAGAACCTCAAGCCTATACTGGGGCATTGAGCTTTCTCACGGCCAAGGGCCTCTCCTCCTTTTGAAGTCCAACAAGGCCATCCTCTGCTACATATGCAGCTGGAGCCATGGGTCCCTCCATGTGTACTCTTTGACTGGTGGTTTAGTCCCTGGGAGCTCTGGGGGTACTGGGTGGTTCATATTGTTGTTCCTCTTATGGGGCTGAAAGCTCCTCTAGCTCTTCCATTGGGCACCTTATGCTCAGTTCAATGGTTGGCTGGGAGCACCCCCCTCTGTATTTGTCAGTTACTGGCAGAGGCTCTTAGGAGACAGCTATATCAGGCCAGGACAGGGAAGTGGGCTTGGGTGGGTTGGTGAGGAGGGGGAAGTGGGGATGGGGTAGGGTGTTTTTGGAGGGGAAACCAGAAAGGGGATAACATTTGAGATGTAAATAAAGAAAATACCTAAAAAAAAAAAAAAAAAAAACCACAACAGATTTGTCAGTGAAGAAACTCCCAGTGTTCACGAAATAGAACTGTGAAGTTTGTGTACGTAGGTGTGGCAATTGCTATATCAGATACAGCCAGACTGGAGTTCTTCAATAAGTGGTTCAAGAAAAACTACTGGGGCATGGTGGGGGAGCCAACATTATCTATTTACAATGGACTAATTAAACCTATGGCCTGGGGTAGAAAACTTGAGCAATCAAAGACATCATTTCACAGGAGTTGTAATAAAAATAAAGTTCATCGAGAGAATGTACATGAAGCATAACAAGATTAATTCAGCTGCCAATCTCTGAGAGTAAGATATTTTAGAGCATTGGCAGGCAGATATGAACATTCTGTTTCAAATGATCCCAGCAAGTGAGGAACAAGACAAGTAAAGTGAGAAGCAACCACGTCCCCCTCTGACACTGTTTAGATCTCCCTGGTGAAGAGCAGCTTTAGGAAGATCTGTGTGACATGAGAGCGAAGAGGGAAATGATAGAATTTCCAGTCTAGACTCAATGGCAGAGGAAAATTCTCCATAAGTTGGTAAAAAATTAAAAGTACAAAGATATAGTATTTTTCTAATTGCACATCTCTGACGTACTCCATTCCTCTGGACGCTCATCAGTCCAGTGCTGGACAGACGAAGGATCTTGCTCACCACCCACCCCTGGCCCGAGCAGTTCTCTGCATTTGAGTGTATTTTCTGGTAATCGCTGGTGCTTAGGATACAAGGTGCTGTAAAATGTGTGAGAAATATGACAAAATAATATTTAAACCGAAAATTTTTGTATATTTTAACCAAATGCATATCAGGAGACACTTCAGATATTTCATAGTTACCTAAATATAAAAATGTTATACCAAAAATAAATAAATAAATAAATAAATAAATAACCTCTAGCCTCTCAAGAAAGAAATTGAAAAAGACCTCAGAATATGGAGAGATCTCCTAAGTTTATGTATTGGTAGGATTAACATAGCAAAAATGGCTATGCTACCAAAAGTAATTGACAGATTCAATGTAATCCCAATCAAAATATCAACAATTCTTCATAGACATGGAAAAAGCAATTCTCAGTTTTATATGGAAAAACAGAAAATTCACAATAGGGAAAATAATTCTATTTTTTTTAATCTTTAAGAATATTCTTTCTTTATTTTCTTCCCAATGAAATCTCCAACATACCCCTTCATTCTGTTTTTCTAATTCATGACCTCTTTTTCATGTACTTTTATTACATATCTGTATACATCCTTATAAATTCCTAATTATCACATGCTCAGTCTGTACAATGGCAATTGGAAGTATTTTTTTTTGTTTTTTGTTTTTTTACAATTTTGCATTTTCTTTTTTCTTTTAGTTAGATATATTCTTTATTTACATTTCAAATGTTGTCCCCTTTCCTGGTCCCCCCTCTCCCCAAAATCCCATAAGCCATCTCCTCTTCCCCAATAAACCCTCCCCCACTTCCCTGTCCTGGTATTCCTCTACACTACAGCATCAAGTCTTTCCAGGACTAAGGGCCTCTCCTCCCTTTGGTGTCTAACAAGACCATCCTCTGCTGCTCATGTGTCTGGAGCTATGGGTACTCTTTCTTATGTGTATTCTTTGGTTGATAGTTTTGTCCCTGGGAGCTCTGGAAGTACCGGGTGACTTATATTGTTGTTCCTCCTATAGCACTGCAAACCCCTTCAGCTCCTTTGGTCCTTTCTCTAGCTCCCCCATTGGGACCCTGTGCTCAGTTCAATGGCTGGCAGAGAGTGTCCCCCTCTGTATTTGTCATGCACTAGGAGAGCCTCCCAGGTGATAGCTATATCCGGCTCTGGTCAGCCAGCAATTGTGGGCATCCACAATAGTGTCTGGGTTTTGTAACTGTATATAGGATGCATCACTGGGTGGGGTAGTCTCTGTATGGTCTTTCCCTCAGACTCTGCTCCATACTTTGTCTCTGTATCTCCTTCTGTGGGTATTTTTTTCCCTTTCTATAAAGGACCCAAGGATCCATACTTTGTTCTTCTCCTTCTCGGTCATCCTTTGATATGTGAAATGTGTCTTTGGTATTCTAAGCTTCTGGGCTAATATCCATTTATCAGTGAGTGCATACCATGGGTGTTCTTTTGTGATTGGGTTACCTCATTCAGGATGATATTTTCCAGTTCCATCCATTTGTGTAAGAATTACATGAATTCATTGTTTTAATGGATGAATATTACTCCATTGTGTGTGTGTGTGTGTGTGTATATGTATATATATACATATATATATGTATATATATATGTATATATATATATGTATCACATATTCTGTATCCATTTCTCCTTTGAGGGACATCTGGGTTCTTTCTAGCTTCTGGATATTATAAATAGGGCTGCTATGAACATAGTGGAGCATGTGTCCTTATTACATGCCGGAGAATCCTCTGTGTATATGCCCAGGAGTGGTATGGCAGGGTTCTGTGGGAAGCCACATACGCCACTATTCGCCAATACAAGATGGCGCTGAGGCTTTCAGCCAAGAACCGCCGAAAGTGATAGGCTTTAAGCCAAGAACCGCCAAAAGTGATAAACAACTGCAATGCACATGCACTAACTGCTTAATGCTGAGTCACTGCTCAGGCCAGGAGCATGTAAATTAGGGCTTGCTATTAGCACCAATCATATACTGACAAGTCCCTCCTAGGCCTATTTAAGCAGCACCAGTTTCTAGGCTTGGGGTCTTTCGCTTCCGCAATCAAACCCGCAATAAACGTCTGCAGAAGGATCCTGTTGTGGCACRTCTTTCTTGCTGGCGAGTTAGGCGATTGCGACAGGGTCCTCCAATAATAATATGCCCAGTTTTCTGAGGAACCACCAAACTAATTTCCAGAGTGGTTGTACCAGCTTGCAATCCCACCAGCAGTGGAGGAGTGTTCCTCTTTCTCCACATCCTCACCAACACCTGCT
>BDUI01000594.1:160930-185479 GCA_002335545.1 Apodemus speciosus | reverse complement strand
TCTGGGATACTGATTCCCCCAGAATTTCTTTTACTGTTGACAATAGTTTTCTCTGTCCTGGGTTTTTTGTTATTCCATATGAATTTGAGAATTGCTCTTTCTAACTCTATGAAGAATTGAGTTGGGATTTTGATGGGGATTGCATTGAATTTGTATATTGCTTTTGGCAAGAAGGCCATTTTTACTATATTAATCCTGCCCATCCATGAGAATGGGAGATCTTTCCATCTTCTGAAGTCTTCTTTGATTTCTTTCTTCAGAGACTTGAAGTTTTTGTCATATAGCTCTTCCGCTTGTTTGGTTAGAGTCACACCAAGATACTTTATATTGTTTGTGACTATTTTGAATGGTGTCGTTTCCCTACTTTCTTTCTCAGACTGTTTTACCTTTGAGTATAGGAAGGCTACTGGCTTGTTTGAGTTAATTTTATATCACCCACTCTGCTGAATGTAATGACCATGTGGTTTTTTTTCTTTGAGTTGGTTTGATGGATTTCCATATGTTGAACCATCACTGTGTTCCTGGGATGAAGCCTACTTGATGATGGTGAATGATGGTTTTGATGTGTTCTTGGATTTGGTTAGCAAGAATTTTATTGAGGATTTTTGCATCACCATTCATAAGCGAAAGTGGTCTGAAGTTCTCTTTCTTTGTTGGATCTTTGTGTGGTTTTTGTATCAATATAATTGTGGCTTCATAGAATGAGTTGGGTAGTGTTCCTTCTGTTTCTATTTTGTGGAATAGTTTGAAGACTATTGGTGTTAGGTCTTCTTCAAAAGTATGATAGAATTATGCACTAAAACCATCTGGTCCTGTGCATTATTTGGTTGGAAGACTTTCAATGACCACTTCTATTTCTTTAGAGGTTATGGGACTATTTAGACGGTCTATTTGATCCTGGTTTAATTTTGGTATTTGGTACCTGTCTAGGAAATTATCTATTTCATTCAGATTTTCCAGGTGTGTTGAGTATAGGCATCTGTAGTAGGATCTGATGATTTTTTTAATTTCCTCAGTTTCTGTTGTTGTATGTCCCTTTTTGTTTCTGATATTATTAATTTGGATACTGTCTCTGTGCCCTTTGGTTAGTCTGGCTAAGGGTTTATCTATCTTGTTGATTTTTTTTTCAAAGAAGCAGCTTCTGGTTTTGTTGATTCTTTGTACAGTTCTTTTTGTTTCTACTTGGTTGATTTCAGCCCTGAGCTTGATTATTTACTGTCTTCTACTCCTCTTGGGTGAATTAGTTTCTTTTTGTTCCAGGGCTTTAAGGTGTGCTGTTAAACTGCTAGTGTATGCTCTCTCCAGTTTCTTTTTGGAGGGACTCAGGGCTATGAGTTTTCCTCTTAGGACTGCTTTCATTGTGTCCCATAAGTTTGGGAGTGTTGTGCCTTCATTTTCATTAAATTCTAAATAGTCTTTGATTTCTTTCCTTATTTCTTCTTTGACCAAGGTATCATTGAGTAGGGCATTGTTCAGCTTTCATGTGTATGTGTGCTTTCTGTTGTTTTTGTGGCTATTGAAGACCACCCTTACTCCATAGTGATCTGATAGGAGGCATGGGATTTTTTTCAATCTTATATCTGTTGAGGTCTGTTTTGTGACTAATTATATGGTTGATTGTGGAGAAGGTACCATGAGGTGCTGAGAAGGTATATTCTTTTGATTTAGGATGAAATGTTCTATAGATATCTATTAAATCCATTTGGTCCAAAACTTCAATTAGTTTTACTGTGTCTTTGTTTAGTTTGTGTTCCCCTGATGGGTCCATTGAGGAGAGTGGAGTGTTGAAGTCACCACCAATTATTGTGTATGGTACAATGTGTGCTTTGGGCTTTAGTAAAATTTCTTTTACTAATGAGGGTGCACTTGCATTTGGAGCATACATTTCAGAATTGAGAGTTCTTCTTGGTGGATTTTTCCTTTGATGCCTATGAAGTGTCCTTCCTTATCTTTTTTGATGACTTCAGGTTGAAAGTCAATTTTATCTGATATTAGAATGGCTACCCCAGGTTGTTTCCTGGGACCATTTACTTGTAAAGTTGTTTTCCAACCTTTTCCTCAGAAGTAGTGTTTGTCTTTGACACTGAGGTGAGTTTCCTGTATATAGCAAAATGTTGGGTCCTATTTATGTATCCACTCTGTTAGCCTGTATCTTTTTATTAGGAATTGAGTCCATTGATTTTAAGAGATATTAAGGAATAGTGATTGTTGCCTCTTGTTATTTTTGATGCTATTTTTATGTTTGAGTGTTTATCTTCTTTTGGGTTTGTTGAAAGATTACTATCTTGCTTTTTCTAGAGTGTAATTGTCCTCTTTATATTGGTGTATTGCATTTATTATCCTTTGTCAGGCTGGATTTGTGGAAATAAAATGTGCAAATTTGTTTTTTTTTTCATGGAATATCCTGATTTTTCCACCTATTGTAATTGAGAGTTTTGCTGGGTATAGCATTCTGGACTAGCAGTTGTGTTCTCTTAGTTTCTGTATGAGATCTGCCCGGGATCTTCTAGCATTCATGGTCTCTGCTGAGAAGTCTTGCCTAATTCGGATAGTTCTTCCTTTATATGTTACTTGGCCTTTCTCTCTTACTGCTTTTAATATTCTTTCTTTGTTTAGTACATTTGGTGTTTTGATTATTTTGTGAGGGGAGGTATTTCTGTTCTAGTCCAGTTTGGAGTTCTGTAGGCTTCTTTTATGTTCATAGACATCTCTCTCTTTAGGTTAGGGAACTTTTCTTCTATAATTTTGTTGAAGGTATTTATTTATAAGCCCTTTAAGTTGGAAATCTTCACTCTATTCTATACCTATAATCCTTAGGTTTGGTCTACTCATTGTGTCCTGTATTTCCTGTATGTTTTGGGTTACAAGCTTTTTGCACTTTGCATTTTCTTTGACTGCTGAGTCAATGCTTTCTATAGGATCTTCAGCACCTGAGATTCTTTCTTCTATCTCTTGTATTCTATTGTTGATGTTTGCATCTATGACTCCTGATTTCTTTCCAAGGTTTTCTATCTGCAGAGTTGTCTTCCTTTGTGATTTCTTAGTTGTTTTTACTTTCATTTTTATTTTTAGATCCTGGATGGTTTTACTCAATTCCTTCAATTATTTGTTTTTGTTTTCCTGTAATTCTTTAAGGGATTTTTGTGTTTCCTCTTTCAGGACTTCTGCCTGTTGACCCATGTTCTCCTGTATGACTTTAAGTGATTTTTTGTGTTTTCTCTTTATGGGCTTCTATCTCTTGACCCATGCTCTCCTGTATTTCTTTATGCAATTTTTGTTTCCTTTTGAAGGGCTTCTACCTGTTGACTCATGTTCTCCTGTACTTCTTTAAGGGAGTTATTTATGTCCTTCTTGAAATCCTCTATCAGCATCATGAGATGTGATTTTAAATCCAGTTCTTGCTTTTCTGGTATGTTGTGTTATCCAGGACTTGCTGTTGTGGTAGAACTTGGTTCAGATGGTGCCATGTTGCCTTGGTTTATTTTGGTGATGTTCTTGCATTTGCCTTTTGCCATCTGGTTATCTCTGGTGTTAGCTTGTGTTGCTGTCTCTGACTGTGGCTTATCTGTGCTCCTGGGATACCCATTCTGTATGTGTACACCAGTATGTAAGTACTTCTTGGAGACCCACTCTCTTGTGTTTGTATTTGGCTAGGTAGCTCTGTGGCCTTGGTATTCAGAAGACTCCTGTCCCAAGCTGTTCCTAGGCTCTTGTGTCCTTAGGGTTTCCAGCTGCTTTCTCTGAGCAGCAGGTGTGGTCCTACTGTGTGGCCAGGACTCTCTGCACTCCTGAGTGGTTAGCTACCTTTGTGTGTCACTTGGATATGGTATATGGTAACAGAGGGTAGTCCCAAGCTGGAGTACAAAACTAGAGGTTTTCCACCAGAGAATTCCAGGTGTGATTTCTGGAAAGGGTGGTTCTACCTGAGCAGGCAGGCCCCTCTGCACTCCTGGGTGGATAGCTACCATCCTGTGCCAATTGGAGATGGCATGCTGTGGCAGAGGATGGTCCCAAGCCATACAGGAACTAGAAGGCCAGAGGGTTCCAGATAGGATCCTCTGAGTTTCAGGGCTGGCCTAACCTGTGCTGACTGTCTGCTCTGTGCTGCTGGGTGGATCAGGAAAATAATTCTAAACAATAAAAGAACTTCTGGAGAACTCTGTCCCTGACCTCAAACTGTACTACAAAGCAATAGTGATAAAACCTGCATGGGATCAGTACTCAGACAGACAGGCTGATCAGTGGATTAGAATGGAAGACCCTGAAATAAACTCATGTCCTTATGGACACATCATCTCAAGACAAAAATATACAACATATACAACAGACAAAAGAAAACATCTTCAGTAAATGGCAGTTATCTAACTGGTAGCCTCTATGTAGAAAAATTGAAACTGATCCATATTTATCACCTTGTATAGTTCACAAGAGGAATACCAGGATAGGGAAGAGGGGGTGGGTTGATTGGGGAAGGGGAGATGGCTTATGGAATTTTCGGGGGGGGGGACCAGGAAAGGGGACAACATTTGAAGTGTAAATAAAGAATATACCCAGCCGGGCAGTGGTGGCTCATGCCTGTAATCCCAGCACTTGGGAGGCAGAGGCAGGCGGATTTCTGAGTTCAAGGCCAGCCTGGTCTACAGAGTGAGATCCAGGACAGACAGGGCTATACAGAGAAACCCTGTCTCGAAAAACCAAAACCAAAACCAAAACAAAACAAAAACAAAAAAAAACCATACAAACAAATAATATACCTAATTTAAAAAAGACATAATTAAAAGACCACCCCAAAGAAAAGGTGCTGACTTAAAATACAGATTTGCATTATTTTTCTCAAACAAATACTTGATTTAATCAATGAGAAATACAGTGGAAGAGTGGAAGTTAGAGGGCTGACAAAGCTAAGACCAACAAAAGAAGACATACAGAGTCAACTAACTTGGACCCATGGGGGGTCCAGAGTGCTTCAGAGACTGAAACACTAACCAAAGATGATGTAGAGGCTGCTACATTTATAGCAGATGTGATGCTCTTGGTCTTTTTGTGTATCTCCTAACAAATGGAGTAAAGTCTCTGACTAGGGTCCATGCCATTGGATCACCTTTCTCTATCCGGACAGCCTAATTGTTACATCATTGAGAGACAATGTGCTTAGGCCTACAGTGACGGGATGTTCCAGAGTATAGTGGTACACAAGACATCTCCTCTATCTCTGAGAAGAGGAGGGGTAGCAGGGAGGCAGAGGGATTTTGTAAGAGTGGGTCTGCGAAGAGAGGAGGGATGGGGGGTCTCTGTAGTCAGGGAGCACTGAATAAATTTTTAAATATCTGAATATCATTCTATTGTTGAAGAATTAAAAGGAAATAAAAACTTCACTTTTACTCATAAATGTATATAATAAATTTTAGATTTTTCTTTTTGTTATTTCTTCCAACCAAGCTTTTTCTACCTTTAATGCTGTCTTTCTGTGTATGGCTTGATAAACTAGACTGGTTTGCCTCATTGAGGGTGAGTGTCTCCTCTTTGAAATGATGCAAAGTTATTCTTTTATTTCGTTTAATTTGGGGTTGTGAATATAATAAGGGCACCACATGAAAGAGGGGAAACTCAGAAATTAGGATGATTCAAGTAAAATTGAATAAAGTTGCAACCAAATGTAGGAGGGGTGTAAGGAATGCCGTTCCATCATGTGGTATGCAGCCACCATGCTCTGCAGTGAATTAGAGTGAGAGAAGAACTCTTGTAAGGAAGACAACCTTCTGTGGAACTCACTCATACCAAGTAACCATGGGGAGAATCCTGAAGGTAAAGTGTGGACTTAAGCTGTCTTGTACATTCAAAGAATGACCCGAATCCATTTAGTTAGAACCCAATCAAAGACTAGAATGTTAAGTATAGACTTACTAATACAGTTTATGGGGTGTAGAATCCACCAGAAACAGCAACCTAGGAAAATGCAGAATGGATCTAACAATGCTGAAATGGAATCCTAGCAATACCACACCTGGTAGACAGAGGAAAGTAAATGGGAGAGCTAGACAGAGCTGAGTTGTTTCAGGAAAAGATGGCTCAGGCAGATTTAATTCATAAAGTTCTGTCCCATGGAAACAGTTACAGGGTTTAAGTTTTTAGTCATCATGTTAAATAATGCAGAAATGGACGCAGATATACTCTGTGTCCATAGTCAAAATCGAACTTTTATCAACCAGCTAAATATTTGTGGAATAAATTAAGTATAACATGTACATTTAAAAAACATAAACCTAGGATGTGTCACTCACAGGTAATATCACTGCTATTTGCTTTCAGAAGTGTACCAACCAGTTGGAATTCAATGAGCATGGGTGTGACATTTACAATTTGGAGATTCACTGGTATGTGTTTTCAGCTATATTCAAAATTATTCTTATTGATTTTTAAATTTTCATGTMTATTTAAACTTTGGGATAAATAATAATGTAAAGCAATATGAAAATGAGTATGAGATTTCTCTGAAATATGTTGGAGCTAAGTAAATACAGAGAGAAATTAGGTAAATAAAAGTCATCCAATTAAACAAAATAGATATCAATTATATTGTGTTAGGTGAAGCCTTGCATTTGGAGCTGATGTATCATCATCACTGCACACAAATCACACTGATAGATTATAGAAAGCATCCACATATTCAAAGTAATATTATACTTGTTGTATTCTTGTGGATTCCCTTAAGAAATATGTTCTGTGAAATATTTTTCCTAATCATAGTTTTTGGCCATATTTATAGTAGTACTCATAAATTTCCTCCTGAAGAGTAGTTCTCCAGTTCAATGAAAGATGGGTTGGTTGTCATATAAACAGTCTTGCCACTATTGCACCATGGACACTACCTGCATGAAACGTTTGTGCTGCAGTTGAGTCTGGCCATGGATAATACCCTACTTTTCTCTATCAGACTGCATAGCTCTCCCACCTCTCTGAGTGCTAGTCAGCAGAGAAATATCAGGGTTGTTTTCTCTGTATCTTGTAACCAAAGTGTGTGGTGTCTTCAGTAATCTGGTCTTATTATCTAGACATGGTGGTACTATTATCAATGGCCTTATTCATTTCCTGTATTGTTTCAAGTGTCTTTACAGTCTCCCTGACCAATAACCAAGAGAGAGAAAAGTTGTATTTGATTCTGAGATTTTTCACTTAATTATTGTCTTCATAGAGAGTATTATTTACAAATGTGGGACACATCTGTTCAAACTTTGAAATAATTCTTACCACATGAACCTCTTATACCATTCCTGGGGATATAATCAAAGGAATTTATATCTTATTACATAGATACAAGCATATTCATGCTCATTGATTTTATATTGCATTATAGCTAGGAATGGAGGCAACTTAGATCGTCAACAGCTGATGAATGAACCCTGATAATGCATACATTTTCATAGTATAACTTTGCTTGCCAGTAATAAAAATGTGACATTGAGAAACTTACAAGAAAATGGATATAACCAAGGGGAATTATACYGAGTGAGGTTACTCATGTCCAAGCATAAAATTCTCAATGTTAATTTTCATATGTGGGACCTAGCTTCTGATCACATGTAGGTTTAAGCCCAAAGTACTTGTTGAAACTAGAAATGACCCATTGCTTAATAGGAAGAATTTGGGGAGGATGGATGGCAGAATATAGGTGAGATGAAAGTAGAGAGGGAGAATATAAGGAACAGAGGGTTTTGGGCAGGTAGTGAAATAATAGAGCAGCAAAAGATAGGCCAGGGGAACCTTAGAGAAAATGAAGTCTTCATGAAGAAGTTACATGGGTAACAATGATCTTGCAGTGTAAAACTATATAAACAAGAAGGATAAAACTCATGTAATATGAGTCCATGGATGGAGATTTGGGATGCTGTGATTTTAAAAGAATGGGAAAGAGAGGAAGGGAGGAGAAGTAGAAGCTGGTTCCATCAAAACTAAGAATGATAGAAGATTTATGAAATATCGCTAGCTTTTAGGCTAAATTAAAATAAAATATATGAATAGAAAATGTGTTTTAAATTCATTGATAGCAACACATTCAACCCGTGTGTGTGTGTATGTGTGTGTGTGTATGTGTGTGTTTTGAGAAGAAATTATTCATTTCCTGTTTTTTATGAAGTACTTCTAATCATTGACTATTTTATAGGAGCTGTCCCTGGACCACTACTTTTTGCAGCAACAACAGATTTTACTTGTAATTTCTGGCACACTAATGAATGTGGAGAAAAAGTACATTGTTGGATCTATAATGAGGGAAATTTGGTTGACACATTTAAGACAATATGTAAGTGATCTGAATTATACAAACTTAACTAAAGTTGATTTTAGAATTTTCATCTGTGTATACCAAGGTAATAACTATGAATAAATACTTTGATAATTAAAGGCTTACATAATTACTTAGGAAATATTTTGTGAACTTGTATTACATAATTCTTGTAAATGTTTATATTTTTCTGTTAAGTGGATTCTAGATTTCTGTGTTATCCTTTAAGAAAGGGTGATAATTAGTATAATTTCAATGTGTTGACTATTTTGTATATGTATGCAGCCAACTTAAATTTTCCTGTTGAGTTTTTAAAAGTAATAGATTTAAATATTAGATAAATTTGAATAAAATCTATAATAGCTGTTAGGTGGCTTGAATAGGTATCATTCTAACACAGACCCATTCATCTGTTTGAATGCTTGGCCCTTAGGGAGTGACATTGCTAGGACATATGGCCTTTTGAAGAAGTGGTGGACCTTTTAGAGAAAGTATGTTACTGTGGAGTCAAGCTTAAGGTTTCCTATGTTCAATCTATATTCCCAGTATGGCATACGGTCACCTGATGTCTGCCAATCCAGATGCAGAATTCTCAATTTCTTTTCCATCACCATGTCTGCCTGTACTCCAGCATGCTTCCCACCATCACAGTAATGGACTAAGCCTCTGATAGTGATTATAAGAGTTACTGTGGCGTCTCGTCCCACCAGTAACATCCCAAGATAGAAATTGGTACCAGGGAATGGAGTGTTGCTATGATAGACCTGAACTTGTTTTGATTTGGAAGGATGGGGATTTGAGATTATGGGTTAAGAAAGCAGTGGAATGCATTCTAACTGTGAATAATGGGTCATACTAGTAAGAACATAACATAAAGTGGTGCTGAGGGTGATTTGAACAGTGGGTACTGAGTTCAAGAAGTTTCTGAGAAGGATTTTAGTGTGTTGCCTAGAGATCTTTCTTGTGCTATTAGGGGGCAGAATGTGGCTACTCTTACCCTTGTCTGAAGAATCTTCCTGAGGAAAAAGTGCAGACATTTAAATTAATATCATTGGCAAACAAAATTTCAAACAGCCTAGGATAAGCTGTTCTCTGGTTCACTCATGTGAAGAACAGTTTGATGAAAAGGAACAAGGAAAAATTTAAAAAAAAAAAAAGTATGTTTCATGGAGAAAATGGGCACCAGGAAGTACAAAGGAGTTAAAAGCCACGTTCAAGCAGATAGACATATTAAAGATACTCAATGGAATAAAGGGATTTGTGACATCATGGCAAGATCCCATCAAGATAAGTTTCTATCTTGTGAAAATGAATTAAAGGACAGCTTAAGTCTAGGCGTGGAGGTACATGCCTTTAATCCCAGCATTCAGGGAACAAAGGCATGCAGAGATCTGAGCTCATGGTCAGGCTAGATTGTAGTTGGAGTTCCAGGACAGGTAATTAGACAATAAAGGAAACCATCAAAAGAGAAAGCTGGTGTAGATAGAATTGCATGATGGGGCCATGTTGCAGCTCCAGCCAACTGCAGAACTTGGCATCTTTGGACATGTGGTTCTGTTTTTAGAAGCAAGAATAAAAGAAAGAGGTTATGGAATCTTCCTCTGTGGTTAAGGAAAATTGCTAACACAAGGATTGTGTCACGGGTGTCCCTGCATGGAGATGTAGTGAGGCCGTTTTGTGTGAAGCTGTGAAGGTAAAGCTTGGATTGTCTTGGAGACACCAGAGCCATTGGATTCCTGCTAAAGAGAAAAACATGGGGAATGAAATCAGCCCAACAGAGAGATGTTTGTTGAAATCAATAAAGCTGAAGGAGATGGAGATTGAATAGCCCTTTGACATCAAACACAGAGATGCAGAGTTCAAAGTTTGCCAAAGTTCATTTGTTTGTTTGTGTTTTGTTTTGCCTTTCTGTCTTCTGACTGTGCTCCTTTCCCTAATTTTGGGACAGTAATGTATATTCTGTTCCATGTTGGGAATATGTGATCTGCTTTTTGATTTTCATGTTACAATGGATTACCGTTAAAAGACTGCATGCATCTGAGAAGACACTTGGATCTTTGGTTTTTAAACATTGTTTAGACTGTGATAGACTATAGGGACTTAAGAATTGGACTAAACATATTTTGCATTATGATCCAACTACAAACCTATTGGGACCAGGAATTGAAATGTAGTAGTATGGTCCCCATAGACCCATGTATTTGAATGCTTGACCAATAGAAAGTGACACTATTAGGAAGTGTCATGTTGTTGGAGTAATTATGGCCCTGCTGTTTATCACCGTGGAGGTGGATTTTGAGGGTGTCTATGCTCCAGCTATGTCAAATACAGCATAGAGTTTCTTTCTTCTGCTTGTGGATCAAGATGTACAGTGCTCAGCTCCAACTCCATCACTATCTCTGCTTGCATACCACTGTGCTTCCCACCATGATAATCATGTACTGATAATCTGCAAATGTAAGCCAGCCCAAATTAAATATTTTCCTTTACTTGAGTTGACATGGTCATGGTGTCTATTCAAAAAAACAAAATCCAAACTAAGTCAAATTGTCAATAATATCATTGTAAATAATAATATCATAAAGCACTATTAACTCTATGAAGACTAAACTTTAAATATCATTTTTGGTAAGACAAGATATATATATATATATATATATATATATATATATATATATATTATGGCTTATTAACTTATTGAAAATTCCTTGAAAGTATGAGAGAACTGATGTCCAGTTATCATTGAGAAATATCAGTGAATGCTTCTTTTAAATAAAATAAAATAAACATAAGAGCTATCTATGTCTTAGGGTTTTACTGGTGTGAACAGACACCATGACCAATGCAAGTTTTATAAAAGACAACATTTAAATGGGGCTGGCTTACAGGCTCAGATATTCAGTCCAGTGTCATCAAGGCAGAAACATGGCAGTATCCAGGCAGGTATGGTACAGGAGGAGCTGAGAGTTCTACATCTTCATCTGAAGACTGCTAGTGGAAGACTGACTTCCAGGCAACTAGGGTGAGGGTCTTAAGCCCACACCACAGTGACACACCTACTCTAACAAGGACATACCTCCTAATAGGGTCACTCCCTGGACCACTCATATATAAACTATCACATTCCACTCCCTGACCCCTATAGGCTTGTTCAAACATGAGTCTATGGGGGCCATATTTAAACATAGCATAATGCAAAATACATTTAGTCGAACTTCAAAAGTCCCTATAGTCTATAGCAGTCTCAACAGTGTTAAAAGTCCAAAGTTCACTGTCTCTTTTGAGATTCATCCAATCACTTAACTGTAATCCCTCAAGCAAGACAGGAAACCAGCTGGATGAAATCCAAACTCTGCATCTCAATGTCTCAAAGCAGTCTTCAGATCTTCAACTCCTTTTTCATCTTTGTTGACTGCAACAAGGTTTTTTCCCCTGGGCTTGTTCCACTCCCTGTTAGCAGCTTTCCTTAGCAGGCATCCTGTGGCTCTAACATCTTTAACATCTTGGGTACCCCAAGTCAATTTCAGCTTCACAGCTTTTTGTTCCAATGTCTGAGATCCACACATGATCTTCTGTGCATCTCCAAAGAGTTGGTTTCACTTATCCTGCTCTGCCCTCTGTAGCACTCTAAGTTCAAATTGATCTACTCCGCTGCCACTACTGTTTTTGGTGGTCATCCCATGGTACTGGCATTTCCAATATGCTAGGGCTTTTTACTGCAACTATGCTTCACCAAAGCCTCTCAGTCTTTTCAGGCAATGGCAAAAAGCAGCTGTGTTCTTCACCAAAACATCACCAAACAGTCTTTCAGCCACATATTAAAGTTCTTCTCTACTAAAACCTCTTGGGTCAGCAGGCCTACACAGTTCAAATGACCCTCAGCACCACTGTCTACCATGTTCCTACTAGGATGGCTCATTAAGCCCCACTTAAAGCATTTCATGGCTTTCCAAATCCAAAGTCCCAAAATCCACATTCTTCCAAGCAAAAGCATCGTCATGCTTATCACAGAAATACCCAAGTCCCTGGTACCAACTTCTGTCTTAGTTAGGGTTTCACTGCTGTGAACAGACACCGTGACCATTCCAAGTTTTATAAAAGACAACATTTAATTGGCGTTGGCTTACAGGCTCAGAGGTTCAGTCCATTGTCATCAATGCAGAAGCATGGCAGCATCCAGGCAGAAATGGGGCAGGAGGAGCTGAGAGTTCTACATCTTCATCTGAAGGCTGCTAGTGGAAGACTGACTTCCAGGCAACTAGGGTGAGGGTCTTAAGCCCACAACCACAGTGACATACCTACTCCAACAAGGCCACACCTCCTAATAGAGTCACTCCCTGGGCCAATCATATATGAACTATCATAAGGTGCAAGAAAAGATATTGGATCAAACTGACAAAATATATGCTAAGAAGAATGTAGAAGAGAATTATGCTAATATAGATATTTTACCTAAAATTCTAGAATGATGCACCCCACACAAGATGAATACTTACATTTGATAAAAATATGTGTGCATAAAAGACATGAATAGTGGATGTAATTTAATAGAATTGATATCAGCATGTTGAAACAGAAAGTAATATTTTATGTGTGCATGTTTGTGTTAATGAGTGCAGTTATGCTAAGTACACTTTGGAATGTATTCCATAGGGATATGTCTACTGTATAGATATAAAAGAGAGAATGCAAACAGAAAAGTATGAAAAAGAGTATGAAAAAGAACTTAAATTCAACAGAAAGAAAAAAATCAGAAAATAAGAACAAATTAGAAATATGACGCTAACAACATAGGAGCTGAGATGATAAAGTATAATTTCACATATGCACAAAAAAGATCTGGCAAGTCATTTCTAGAAATTCCACAAAGAATGTTCAGTAATATCACTAACTGATGAATGGATAATGACCATATGACATTAAGTGCCAGATACTATTCTTTTCCAAAAAGGAAAAATGTCTCCTTTGAAAATATGGATAAATCTTATAGATATTATGTGTATTACTATTACATTTTCAATTGCTCAAAAATTAGTTGAATGTTGGTATTAAATAATAAAGTTTATATAGTCCATAGGCTGGGAATTTCAAATTCCAAATAGGATGGCAATTCTAAAAGGACCATTTTGCTGCATCAGATCATAGTCCTCAACATAATGTCTGGGAACTGTCATAGAACTAGCATATTGTGAGACAGGAAGGTAGACAACCCAGAGCTTGCTACAATGGGAAGTAATCAAAGTCAATGACTTGTAAAATCCATATCTATAGTGTTCTCTATGAGACTTCCACTGTGCCCAACCTCATATGAGACTCATCACCAGTGTATTAACACAATAGAATTAAGCTTCTGATGCCTAAATATCCAATCTGTAGCGATCCATCCATGGCCTCCAAGATCCAGGAACTTTTTGTAATATACAATATAATAATCCCATCCTCATAGTGCCAAGGACCCTGCAGCATCCCTGCAAAGACTAAATTCACAGGTTTAACTGAGTGAAAGCACTTTCAGATATGAGCTGCTGTTTTAAAAAGATATATGTCTACAAATTAGGAGTGCGACAAGCACAGGATAAACATCAGTCGTCCAAAGGAAGACGCCAGGAAGTGGGAAGGCATGCTGAAGCCAGAACAAAGACTAAAAACCAGCATAGAAGACACAGAGTCCTCAGGCTCCAAACATGATATTACATAAACATTGCAATGCTGGGTGGCCCCTCAGACAACATTTGATCTCTGATGTTAATAAACCATTAGGACCCAGAGTTTTTATTTTGCTCTGGATTTGCAGATTATCTATACTTTTATCTGATGCAGTAGAATATTTTTTTTACTACTCTGCTTGTCTGTTGTCCCCTTTGCAGGACCACTTCCAAAGCTCAACTTGCCATAGCCCCATTAAGTCTATTCTATATAGGTTCAACCTTGTAGCACATGGTGGTCTGGTCTTCAGGACTTCCTGTGAGAATTTGGTTGAAGCTGTCAGGACCCCACAACACTTGCATTTTGCTTCCCTAAACAACTAGGACTATTTAGCAAGATTTGCTGTCAATGTGAGTTGTGAACTGAAGACTAAGCCATGGCTATTTCTGTGGTACTCACTTGGCAGCAAGGAGAGGAAGTTCCCTGAGCAGCAAGTCCATTTCTGGTGCCAAGGGCATCTTTAAAGAGTTCTGGAATGTCCTGTAGGCCTTTCTTCATTGTTCTGATCCATAACTGTCCATTCCTAGAGAGTCACACTAATCTCATTAGTGAGTGCTTCCTGGGTTACACTTACATTTTGTTCTTCTAAAGGTGGTTTAGCTCTTTCCTGACCACACTATAAAATTTTCTTGTCTTTACTAATCTAAAATTCTATATAAAACCAGCCAGTACTGCCCACTGCATATCATTACTGTTTGGTTGTTTGAATATTTCCCTCTCAATATTAAGCACATCTCTTGGTATTTCTTTGGACTCTGTTCTGTGCAATTATTCTAGGTCAGTCTTTGTAAGACTACAAAGGAATGCTGTATTCTAGCACAGATCCTTCTTGGGTCAATGTGTGGTTTTCCACCTGTTGCTCCCATCTGCTGGGGAAAATGTTCTCCATGTCATTGTCATGAAATTCTCCCTTCCTTTGGATGTTAATTCATTATTTCTTTAGTTAATTAAACATGGAAAATTTAGTATCTTGTCTGGATATTCTCCACTGTGGTCAGATAGGTTTTTTTTTTATTTATTTTTTTATTTTATTTTATTTTTTTTACTAGCACACCACTCTTCTTGGAAGAGTTACCAAGTTTATTTTTAAGAATTTCTCATTCTTTTCTAACTTTCTGCTTCCAAATGTTCATTACAGTCATTCACTCCTTATGATTTTCATGGTAATATTACTTTTCTATCACAGGTAACTATGTGTTTAAAATGCTATCACATAAAATAGATTCCATAGTCCATAAATGGAAAAGACTTAATAATGTTTCTTATTGTTTGAAGTGGCTGGATTAGATAACTGGCACTGATTTGCTACAACATTTGGATTCTAACAGGGTGTTTCACTTATGAAATTTAATTATTTTTATGTAATATTTGTAATTTTAAGAAATTTGAGGCTTATTTCTGCGTTCGAGGCCAACCTGGTCTACAGAGTGAATTCCAGGACAGCAAGGGCTATCCAGAGAAGTCCTGTCTCATAAAACCAAAATAAATAAATAAATAAATGAATAAATAAACAAAATTTGAGACAAAAATTAAATGTATAAAAGAATTATTAGTAATTATGTACAGAAAGTGATAAACATTTCAAACAATTAAGGTATAAAAAACTTAAAGTAAGTTTAAGTTTTGAATCATACTTCAAGTTTGAAAATACAATTTATGTAATTCACAAATCAACATAGTTTATGAATTCATGGAACATTAATTTTTGGAGGCCATCTCATAAGTATAAAAACTGGTAAGCATTTCAAAATACATAATTAGACCTAAGATTATAATATCATTTTGTAAATGGGAAATTAACACCTTCAGAAGTAAGCTATATGTTTTATTTGGGTAAATGACATTTTTCATTAAAACACTTTTGTTAAATGTGATATAACTACCTTTCTTTTCTTATTTTAGGGGTCACACTGCATATAGTGGCAGGTTTGCTTTGTCTTTATGCACTTTACAGACATGATTACGTGGTAAAAAACAAGACTAAGAATCTGGCTGGATCTGAAAAGAGTCAAAAAGGAGAAGGAGCAGAAAGAGGAGGAAATGCAGGAGGAGGAAGAAGAGCAAGAGGAGGAGGAAGAGCAGGAGGAGGAGGAAGAGGAGCACAAGGAGGAGGAGGGGCAGAAGGAGGAGGAGCAGAAGGAGGAGGAGGAGAAGGGGGAGAAGGAGGAGGAGGAGGAGAAGAAGAAGAGGTAGAAGAAGAAGAAGAAGAAGAAGAAGAAGAAGAAGAAGAAGAAGAAAAAGAAGAAGTAGAAGTAGAAGAAGAAGAAGAAGTAGAAGAAGAAGTAGTAGAAGAAAAAGAAGTAGAAGAAAAAGAAGTAGAAGAAAAAGAAGAAAAGATTAATTTCTAACTGATTTCTTCATTAGGTAAGGATTTCTTGCTTTCCCTTCATCGATGGATTATCATATTGATAATTTTAAAACAATAACTGTGAACAGTTAGTACATTTAAAACTATGCTTCATATTATCACCCAATTTTTATTTGGTATGTAAAACTCTTGTTTGCATTAAGATAATTGTTAAGATAATAGGAGTACAGATAATTGTTCTTCAATAATCCTATAAATTAAAAATTTCCCCATAGAACATGTTATGAAGTTTAGCTTACATTTGTATTAAAATTTTCAAAGTACATTATTTTAGCTTTTTTGAGTCAAAATTATATTCATTGATGGTTTGATATAGATTCTTCCTGAAAAATTACACTATCAGTTTTTTGCTGTTTTGTACTTTAGAAGACATGAATTTAATGTCTTCACATATCTCTATCTCTTACTTTCACCTGGATATTATTAACTATACCCAATATCCTGAATCAATTGTCCATTTTCCTTTATTCTTATATTTACATTTAATCACAGATTATATTTAATCACAAATATTTTTTGTGAAGAAACATTTGCACTTGAAAAGGGAATAGGTATCAATCAATGTATGGAATTATCATTGAGTTAAAATTTTTCTCTAAAGAAATTTTAATTTTTCACATATTATTCACATTTTTGTTGTAGTTTACAAGAATTAGATAAACTGATTTTCTATAGCAAGAACTTATAATCCAGTTTCCCCTGCCATTTCCTTATCTGGAGAATTGACAATTTTGGATGGAAATGTGTCCTTGCATGGAAGGGTGGTTCTGTCATACAGCACTCAGAAGGAAGTGTGAAGCAGGGAACTATCATACTCTTTACATTGAACATACAACATGAAAATTTATAAAATAGTCTTAATTAGGTTTTTGTTGCTGTGAACAACCACCATGACCAAGGCAACTTTTATTTTTATTGGATATTTTATTTATTTACATTTCAAATGTTATCCCCTTTCCTGGTTTCCCCTCCGGAAACACCATATCCCATCCTCCTCCTCCTTGATTCTATGAGGGTGCTTCTTCACCCACCCACCCACTCCTGCCTACCCACCCTGGCATTCCCCTACACTGGAGCATGGAGCCTTTCCAGGACCAAGGACTTCTACTCCCATTGATGGCTGACAAGTCTATCATCTGCTACACATATGGCTGGAGCTATGGGTTGTACCATGTGTACTCTGATGTTGGTGATTTAGTCCCTGGGCGGGGAGGCTTTGTTACATGTTCAGAGTTCCATCAAGGGAGAAGTATGGCAGCATCCAGGCACATGTGGGGTTGGAGAAGCAGAATTGTACATCTTCATTCAAAGGCAGTCAGGAGAAGAATGGCTTCTAGGCAGTTAGGACAAGGGTATTAAAACCTAAACTCACAGTGACACACCTACTCCAACAAGGCTAAACCTCCTAATAGTGCCATTCCTTGGGCCAAGCATGTTCAAACCACTAGTTTTATGTGAAAATTCACTAACTCTTTTTGGTTTAAATCTGTAGGCCTGGAGAATCTGTCAGGTTCTGAGTTCTAAGGACAGCAGTATATCCTTTGAAGATCTCAAAAGCTGTGGCTGTGCTATAATTTCAGAAGAGAAACATACCATTAAAGTATCTATGTGGATCTTTATTTTCATAATAAAAATACTTATATGAAACATTTCTAATCATATTTTATAGATTAGCACTTTTTCTTAATTATATTGTGGGGACTGTGTGTGTTCTTGGCATAGGACATGCCTGAGCAGTTCTCAGGAGTCAGTTTTCTCACACCAGCTTGTGGGCTACTGGCAAAGAGCTAAGATTTTCATCTCTATGGACAACCACCTTTACCCTTTGCTAACCCTGGAATAGGATTTTAAAATATTATTCTATGTGTGTAATGCAGATTCTAGTAAGAATTAGTTTCAAACTTTTAAATTATAACTATCCAAATACTCTTAAATCTACTGGGGGCATGCATATCCACTGGATATGATCTATGCATGTTATATCTCCCCTGTGTTGGGTATTTTGACTAATGTCCTCCCTGTTGGGCCCTGGGAACCTCTTGGGTACTGGCATCTGTTTTTGTTTTTGTTTAGTTTTTTATTGGATATTTTCTTTGTTTACATTTCAAACATTTTTCCCTTTACATTCTCCCCTTTGGAAACCTTTATCCCATTCCCCCTACTCCTGCCTCTGTTAGGGTGCTCCCCAATCTACCCACCCTCTCCCTTCTTCCTGCCCTGGAATTCCCCTACACTGGGACACCCATCACCCTCAGGCCAAGGGGCCTCTCTTCTCACTGATATTTAACAAGGCCATTCTCTGCCTCATATGCAGAATGGCTACCCCCAGCTCCCTCTCCCCCATTGCTACCCACCTATTTTCAAATTCCCGACCATCTGTACCTCTTCTTTATCCCCATATATGAACTGGCTCCATTTTCTCTCACCCTCCTCTCTTTCTCCCAGATCCCTCTCTCCCTGTACTTCCCAGAGATTATTCTCTTCCCCCTACTGGATAGGACTGTAGCATGCACACTTCGGTGTAATCTTCTTTCTTCTTGGGTTTCATATGATCTATGTGTTGTTTTGTGGGTATTCCCAGCTACTTTTTGGCTAATATCCACTTATCAGTAAGTACATACAATGTGTTTTCTTTTGTGACTAGGTTACCTCACTTAGGATGATATTTTCTAGTTCCAACCATTTGCCTAAGAATTCCATGAAGTCATTTTTTAAAAAGCTAAGTAGTATTCCATTGTATAAATGTACCACATTTTCTGTATCCATTCCTCTGTTGAGGAATATCTGGGTTGTTTCCAGCTTCTGGCTATTATAAATAAAGCTTCTATGAACATAGTGGACATGTGTCCTTGTTATATGGTGGAGCATCTTTTGGGTATATGCCTAGTAGTGGTATAGCTGGATCCTCAGAACTATGTCCAGTTGTCTGAGGAACCACCAGACTGATTTCCAGAGTGGTTGTACCAGCCTGCAATACCACCAGCAATGGAGGAGTGTTCCTTTTTCTCTGCATCCTTGCCAGCATCTGCTGTTCCCTGATATTTTTTATCTTAGTCATTCTGATTGCTATAAGGAATCTTAGTGTTGTTTTGATTTGCATTTCCCTGATGACTAAGGATGTTGGAAATTTTCTTTTTTAATTTGTATTTATGTCTCTCTCTTTATCCCTCCGTCCCTCCCTCCCTCCCTCCCTCCCTCCCTCCCTCCCTCCCTTCCTTCCTTCCTTCCTTCCTTTCTTTTAAAATCTAGATTTTATTCCACTCCTGGTCCACCCCCCTCTGACTGTTCCACATCTCATAATTCCTCCCTGCACCCCTGTCTCCATGAGGATGTTCCCCTCCCCACTTTCACTGCACCAGACCTCTAAACTACCTGGTCCTCCAGTCTCTTGTTGGTTAGTTTCGTCTTCTCTGACTAATCCCAGACACAGCAATCCTCTGCTGTATATGTGTTGGGGTCCTCATGTCATCTGGTGTATGCTGCCTTCAATATCTGAGAGATCTCTGGAGACCTGGTTAATTGAGATGCTGGTCTTCCTACACTGTCACCCTTCTGCTCAGCCTCTCCCAGCTTTCCCCTAATTCAACCATAGTAGTCAGCAGCTTCTGTCCATTGGTTGGKGACAAATATTTGCATCTGACTCTTTCTGCTTCTCATTGGGTCATTCAGAGGTCAGTCTTGAGAGGTCCCTTTTTTGTGAGCACACATGTCACAGCCTTTAGAATAATGTCAGACCTTGGGTTTTCTCTTAAGCTGGATCCCAATTTGGGCCTGTTGGTGATCTCTTTTTCTTCAGACTCTTCTCCATTTTTTGTTTTTGCAGTTCTTTCAGACAGGAACAATTATGGGTCAGATGGCAACCTCATCTCTCGCTTGATGACCTGTCTTTCTGCTGGAGATGGGCTCTACAAGTTCCCTCTCCTCACTGTAGAACATTTCATCTAAGATGACCCTTTGAGTCATGAGAGTCTCTTGTCTCCCAGTTCTGTTGTACATTCTGGAGGGTCCCCAATTCTCCTATCTCCTGAGGTTGCATGTTTCCATTCTTTTTTCTGGTCTTCAGGGATTTCAGTCCTTTTCCTCCCACCCAATACATTCTTTAAGTGCTTCTTAGCCATTTGAGATTCCTCAGTTTAGAATTCTCTGTTTAGCTCTGTACCCCATTTTTAATAGGGTTATTTATTTCTCTGGACTCTATCTTCTTGAGTTCTTTGTATAGTGTGGATATTATCCCTCTATTGGATGTAAGGTCAGTAAAGATCTTTTCCCAATCTGTAGATTCCAGTTTTATCCTATTGACAGTGTCCTTTGCTTTAAAGAAGCTTTTCAATTTTATGAGGTCCCATCTGTCAATTCTTGATCTTAGAACATAGCCATTGGTGTTCTGTTTAGGAAAATTTCCCCCGTGCTCATGTGTTCAAGATTCTTCCCCACTATCTCTTCTATTAGTTCCATTTTATCTGGTTTTATGTGGAGGTCCTTGATCCACATGGACTTGAACTTTGTACAAGGAGATAAGAATGGATTGATTTCCATTCTTCTACATGTTGACCTCCAGTTGAACCAGCCCCATTTGTTGAAAAAATTGTCTTTTTTTCCAGTGGATGGCTCTGGCTCCTTTGTCAAAGATCAAGTGACATAGGTGTGTGGTTTCATTTCTGAGTCTTCAATTCTATTCCATTGATCTACCTGTCTTTCTCTGTACCCATACCATGTAGTTTTTATCACTTTTGTTATGGATGGTGATTCCCACAGAAGTTCTTTTACTGTTGAGAATAGTTTTTGATATCCTGGGGTTTTTATTATTACAGATACATTTGAGAATTGCTCTTTCTATCTCTGTGAAGAATTGAGAAGGATTTTGATGGTGGATTGCATTGAATCTGTGTATTGCTTTTGGTAAGATGACCATTTTTACTATGTTAATCCTGCTGATCCTTGATCATGGGAGATCTTTCCATCTTCTGAAATTTTCTTCAGTTTTTTTCTTCAGAGACTTGAAGTTCTTGTCCTATAGATCCTTCACTTGCTTGGTTAGGGTCACATCAAGATATTTAGTATTATTTGTGATACCCACCTCAAAAATATCATTCCAGAATTGCTTAAAAGGAAATGCAGGGACAAATAGTGGAGCAGAAACTAAAGGAAAGGGCATCCAGACACTGCCTCACCTAGGCATCCATCCCATCTGCTGACTCCAAATCCAGACACTATTGCTGATGCCAAGAAGTGCTTATGGATCAGTGCCAGGTATAGTTGTGCACAGAGAGGTTCTGCTGGAAACTGGGAAGATGGATAACATTTGAAATGTAAATAAAATAACAAAAAATTCCTTAATCTAAATATGATTTGAATATATTTATACAGCTAGATAATATTAAATATAATATTCAGATTCTCTTTGAGTGTACATGTAATATATAATACTGCATTAAGAACACATTAAAGCCTTTTTGGCTCCTTTTTATCTGTCTTGAAGAAAAATGAATATTATAAAAATGTATAAGTTGGGTGGTATGGTCTTCACTTAAATTAGCTTTTTCCTACAGCAGGATATAGAATCTGTTTCACAAATTCATCATACTTCTAAAGAAGAGGCAAACACTGTAGATAAAAAAATAAGCAACTACTTTCCTTAAAACCAATTTGGCTGTCTTTTATATAGCCAGTTTATACCTATCTACAATGAACAAAGCACCAGTTAACATGGTTGAGAAATGTCCTTGTTTTATGGTGGAGCATCTTTTGGGTAAATGCCCAGGAGTGATATACCTCATCCTGAGGTAGATGAGCTGGGCTAAAAGTAGAAGAGCAAATGTGACAGTGGCCAACCAATGACTCATCCATCTTGAGACCCACCTCATGAGAGGGAGACTACCACTGACACTGCCTGGATGGCCAGGACCCAGAGGCTGGACAGCCCAGAGACCAAGGATAGAAAATGATTCCTGAATATATTCTTCTATACTCATAGATTGGTACCTAACCTGTATTAAGAGTTTACTGACTTTACACAGTAACTGATTGAAAAAGATGCAGGGAGCCACAGGTAGACATTAGGCAGAACAAATGGAAGAGGCAGAGGAAGGATTGTAGTAGAGTCAAAGATACCACAAGAAAACTCAGAGAAATCAACAAACCTGGGCCGATGGGGCTCACAGAGATTGAATCAATAAGAAGATATCCTGCATGGGACTGATTTAGGTCTTCTGCATATATTTTACAGTTTTATAGCTTAGAGTTATTCTGTGACTCTTAACAATAGGATCGGGGCTATCTCTGACTCTGCTTTTGAAACCCCTTTCTCCTACTGGATTGCTTCTTCCAGCCTCAATAAGAGGAGAGGTACCAAGAAAAAAAAAAAGGAGAGGTACCTAGTATTACTGCACCTTGATATGGCATGGTTGGTTGATGTACACGGGAGGCCTGCCCTTTCTTGAAGAGAAAGAAAGAAATTGAATTGAATGGAAAAAACAGAGAGGAGCTGTGGGAAAGAACTGAGAGGAAAAGGTGGGGAAACTATCATCAGGATGTACCAAATACATAATATATATTATATAATATATATCATATATATACATATATAAAATATTAAATATATGTATTAATATTAACAAATATATTAGCAAGTAAATGATAATGTTTAAAAAAATAGGCCAATGTGGAGTGTGTATCTTGTCACCCAAGCATATGTACCTATCTTTGGATTAGTATAATCTATGAAGAGCTGTACATGGTACCATGACTCTCTTAGTCTTACTACTACTATTGTGAGATGTAAGGGGCAAAGAAAGGATACCTGGAATCCTGGAACCTGCCATATTCACAAGTGAGAGATGCTGCCTCAACACAAGGAAGACAAGAATCAACAACTGAAGTTGCCTTTGACAACCTATGCACATATATAGGTGTTTCAAACACCTATGTATAGATATGAACACATAAACACTCATAATAATATACACACACAGTCAGAGAGAGAGAGAGAGAGAGAGAGAGAGAGAGAGAGAGAGAGAGAGAGAGAGAGATTTAAAAAAAATACATTTGAAGGTCCATATATGGATGTAAATTGCTAAAGATTTCTAGTTTTCATGGATTTTGTTTTTTGGATATTTTATATTTTGAATGAATAAATCTTTATTTTTTTGTTATTGTTATTGGCATTTTCCATTCTTTTCTTTCATTGGATATTTTCTTTATTTACATTTCAAATGCTGTCATCTTTCCCAGCTTCCCCTCAGGAAACCCCCTATACCATCCTCCCTCCCTCTGCTTCTATGATGGTGCTCCCCCACCCATCCACTCACTCCTGCCTCCTGCCCTGGCATTCCCTACACTGGGGCATTGAGGCTTTATGGGACCAAGGGCCTCCTTCCATTGATGCTGGACAAGGCAGCCATCTGCAACATATGTGGCTGGAGCCATGGGTCCTTCCATGTGTACCCTTTGGTTGGTGAGTTAGTCCCTGGGAGCTCTGGGAATTCTGGTTGGTTCATAATGCTGTTCTTCCTATGAGGTTGCAAACCCCTTCAGCTCCTCAGTCCTTTCTCTAACTCCTCCATTTGGGAGCCCATGCTCAGTCCAATGGTTGGCTGTGAGCATCTGCCTCTGTATTTGTCAGGCTCTGTCAGGGTCTCTCAGAAGACAGCTTTATCAGGCTTCTGTTAGCAAGCACTTCTTGGCATTCGCAATTGGTCATTTTAGTTGCAAATTAGTTAATACATTCCAAAAATTATCCAGTGTAGTCAGGTGCATTATTTACCTCAGCTCTGTCTTTAATGTAGGAAAAAATATGTATGGAGTCTTATCTCTGCTGACTTACTGAGGTATTGGAAATTCATGTTAAAGCTCTGGTTACAGAATTACATAAGGCTTTTATTGTTTTAGCTGTTTACCTCTGAAGAAAATTTTCAGTCTTTTTTCAGATTTTTTATTAATATTTTTTACAATATATAATATCAAATATTTTATTTCTATTTGACCATCATTTCTTTTTTTAGCTTATTTTTTTATTGGATATATTTTTTATTTACATTTCATTTCCCTTTTCCTAGTTTCCCCACCCCCCAAATGTCCCATATGTCTTTTTCCCTCTCCCTGTTCCCCTATTCACCCCTTCCCACTTCCCTGTTTTGGTATTCCCCTGCACTGCTGCATTGGGCCTTTCCAGAACCTGGGTCCACTCTTTCCTTCT
>BDUI01000594.1:146127-160476 GCA_002335545.1 Apodemus speciosus | reverse complement strand
CCAGACTGATTTCCAGAGTGGCTGTACCAGCTTGCAGTCCCACCAGCAGTGTAGGAGTGTTCCTACAATCATCAATATAGCACACCCATGAGATATTTTGTGGATGAGACAAGATTAAGACCCTTCTAACTAAGTTATGACACAGGTGGGAAAGTTAATATATCCATGTGGCAAAACTGGAAAAGTATACTAATGTCCTTGCCAACTGAAAGCAAATTGATCTGGGGGTCCTTATGGAGAGCTACTGAGAAAAGGCCATTTGATAGATCAATAATTGCACACAATGTACCTGGAGATGTGTTATTTTATTCAAGTAAGGACACTCCATCTGGTAGAGCAGAGTTGTTAACAGATTTATTTTCAGACACTCAACATACATTCTCTATGATCCATCTGTCTTCTCCACTGGCCATATAGGAGGGTTAAAGGGAGATGTGTTGGGAACAACCACTCCTGCTTCTTTCAAGTCCTTGATGGTGGCCCTAATTACTGCAAGCCCTCTAGGGTCAGGATACTGTCTTTTTCACTATTTTCTTTGGCAGATTTTTCTCTAAAGCTTCCATTTAGCCTTTCCAACCATAATAGCCCTCACTCCACCAGTCAGGGAACCCATGTGAGAATTCTGCCAATTTCTAAGTATATCTACTCCAATCATACATTCTGGAATTGGAGAAATAGCCACAGGAGGACTAAGTGGAACTACTAGACCTACTATGAGTCAGACATCAGCCACAACTCCTTTTATCACCTGGCCTTCATAAGACCCCACTGAACTGGAGGTCCTCAATGTTTCTTGGGATCCTCCAGAAACATGATCAATTCAGAACCAGTATTCCATAGGCATGGAAAGTTTGACTGTTTCCTTTCCACCAGTGTGCCCTTGTCAAAGGCCTTAGGTCTCTCTCTGGGAAAGAACTGGAGAAAGTCTAAGACCAAAATTTTACTTGTCTTATTAAAGTCCCTCCTCAGAAGAAGTCAGCCACCCTTTCATTCAGTGGGTTCTAGATCTTCAAATTGGCTTACATCTGGAAATTGATTCCCTGGCTAAGGTTTTCTTTTGCCACAATCCAACATAGGCTTTCTTTCATTTGTTTAAATTTGTTTCTACTTTTACAGATCAAACAAATACAATCGGCCTTATATCTACTTCATGCTTGGAAATAGCTTCAGTAATTAGCCAATACTAAAAGTCTTTATGATTCATGCCATTATAAAGTTTATGTCACTTGTCATGACCATTATGAGTTAGATCATTATGAACATTTTTTATCTCCCCTATCCATTATGATGACTACAATCACCTGGCTTCCTGCGTTCGATGTTGCCACCTGAGTCCTGCTACCYCTGGTCCCAGTTAAACCTATTGCATTTAATTCATCTAATTGGCACAAGGAAAAGGGCACCAACACAATGCTTCATATATGCTGGTACCTCCCACCATTTTGGAACTTATAGGATTCCTGAAGGGCATGTTATCTGGGCCTTCTCATTGTGGAAGATTAGGATAAACATAGCTTATCCATTCAAGCAGTGAAACTTTGATGTGCCTTAAAATCCCTTCATCAACACTAAGCCAAGGAATACCAAGCATCTCCAATTCCTTTTCAGTACACCATTTTTTCCATCTCAGTGTTTCTTTTTTATTAGGAAGTTTATTTATTTGCATGCTTCAGCTAATCATTCAAACTTCTGACACCTTTTATTAAACTRTGTGAGCTTTTATATTAAACTTATAACCTCCAATGGGAAGGCTCATATAAATAAACTCTGCCTGATCTGTCTTATGTTCCTTCCTCTATGACTTTACACACTTAAAATCTATGCCTACACATACTCCCAAGACTTCTGTTTGAATGAATTAGAAAAGTTCCTTAAGTTCCTTAAGGGTGTAGTGTACTTCCTCCTGAAGTCCATTTTGTAACTTCTCCTCTAGGGGCCTGCTTTGCATTGAGTCCTGCTATAGTTTCATGGGTAACCATTGGGGGGGCCTTCAGGAACATTAGTATTGTCTTTCTTGACATTTTTCTTAGAGAAAATGTCTGTTGGATTCTCAGAAAACAAAGGATTAATTTCCTCAGGATAAAAATATTGCTTAATATAATTCATAGGTGACACAGTAGAGAGAGAAGCTCACCTCTGATGGAGCAGAAGGTTTCATTCTTCGTGAAAAAGACTGACATCCAGCTAGCTCATTCCAGTTACTTTATTCAATTATTATACAAGGCTAATTGCAGCTGGAAAAGGTTCCAACTACCAAAGTCATCTTGCCCTTGCTGCTTATAAAAGTAGACAACCCAAACAAGTCTCAGTTCCTTTTGAGCATGTGTAACCATAATCGAAAGTAAGAAGTCCAAGTTTGACTGACATGTCTTAAGACCAAGGTTGGTATTGCTATTATGTATAAAGAAGCTATAAACACGGGTAGGAAAGTGTCTCTGTGGTAAAATGAAGCATTCCTTTGTTATACAGCTAAGAGTAGTACACTTGGATCTTGAGGCAGAGCAATTCTCATCTTCTTGAGGAAATGACAGTGATTTCCCTTGTAGATATATAAAGATAAATTCCCACCAGCAATGGATTATGGTTCTCCTTTCTTTGCATCCTCACAAGCACAAGCTATTATTTGTTTTATTGATATTAGCCATTTAGACTGGTGTAATTTGATTTTACCTGATGATTCAGGATATTTGGTTAACATTTTAGATATTATCCATTTATCAGATGTGTAGTATGTTAAAATGTCTTGTATTCATTGATAAGTGGATATTAGCCAAAAAGAAACTCAGAATATCCATGCTACAACTCACACACCGTATGAAACCCAAGAAGAAAAAGATCAAACCAATATGTGGATGCTGCACTAGTATTGTACTTTGTAGGGGGAAGAGCATAATCTCTGGGAATTGAAGGAGAGAAGGATCTGGGAGGGATAAAAAAGAGGGGGCAGGAAAAAGGGAGGGAAGGTTCACATATGGGAAGAGATGGAAGAGAAGTCCAGAGGGTCAGGAATTTGAAAGTAGGTGCGTAGCAGTGGGGGAGGGAGAACTGGTGGGTAGCCATTAGAAAGTTACAGATGCCAGGGACCCAAGAGGTTCCCAGGACCCAACAGGAAGTACATTAGCTGAAATACCCAACAAAGGTGAGATAGAAGCTGTAAAGACCCACCAGTGAATAGGCATGGTCTCCAGTTGAGGGATGGGGTCACACACCTCAAAGGTATTAATCCAGAATTCCTCCTCTCCAAAGGAAATGCAGGGACAAAAAGTGGAGCAGAAACTGAAGAAAAGGCCACACAGAGACTGCCCAACCTAGGGATCCAATACATCTGTTTACACCAAACAAAGACACTATTGCTGATGCCAAGAAGTGCTTACTGACAGGAGCCCAGTATAGCTGTGTCTGGAGAGACTTTTCCAGAATCTGGACCAGTAAAGATGCAGATGTATGCAGACAAACAATGCAGTGTGTTCAGGGACCCCAATGGAGAAGTGAGGGCAAGGACTGACGAGCAGAATAGTCTTGTAACTTCAAAGGAAGAACAATATCAGCCAACCACACTCTCCCACCCCTGCCAAAAGCTCCCAGGGACTAAACCATGAACCAAAGAGAACACAGTGGAGTGGGGGGACCCATGGCTCCAGCTGGATATGAAGTAGAGGACTGCCTTATCTGGCATCCAAGGGGAGCCCCTTGGTTCTGTGGAGGCTTGATGGCCCAGGATAGGGGAATCCTAGGGCACTGAGACAGGAATGGGTGCGCATTGTTGGGGAGCACCTTTTAGAGACACAGGGGAGTTGGGAGGGGATAGGGGGCATTTGGATGGGGAACTAGGAAGGTGAAGAACATTTGAAATATAAATAAAATAACTAGTTAAAAATGAAAAAATAGTCTTCCATTCTGTAGGCTTGCCATTTGTCCCGAAAGATGGTGTGCTTTGCATTACAGTTTCATGAGGTCTCTCCCATTCATGAATTCATGATTTTAGTTTCTATGCTAAAGAGGTCTGTTCACAAAGTCTTTTCCTATGCTAAGGAGTTCAAGGATATCTCTCATTTCCTCCTCTTTTAGGTAAAATGTTCCTGGTTTTTATTGAGATCTATACATTTAGAGTTGAGTTTTGTGCATGATGATAAGTATAGACAATGGATTCTTTTACATGCAGAGATCTAGTTCGACCAGCAGCATTTGTTAAAGATACTGTCTTATTTTCATTTTCTTTTTTTTTTTTTTGCTGTCTTTTTTTTTTTACCCAGTGTACATTTCTGACTTTTTTCCCTTTTAAATTAAAGTCAGGTGTCCATATGTGCATAGCTATATATCTGGGTTTTCAATTCTATTGATCAATGTGGGTTTTTTTTGTGTGTGTGTGTGTGTGTGTGTGTGTGTGTGTGTGTGTCTTGTGTGTATGTATGTCTTTTTGTGTTTTTTTAATCATATTTCTGTAGTACTACTTGATGTTGGCAATGATGATACCTCCAGCAGTTCTTTTACTATTCATGTTTGTTCTAGTTATCCTGGGATTTTGGTGCTTTTATATGAGGTTTAGGATCTGTAATTATTGTTTTGGAATTTGAATGGGATTGAATTGAATTGCTAGGATGCAAATTTTACTCTATTAATTCTATTGATCCATGAACATGAGAGACTTTTGTATTTTCTTTTATATTCAATTTCTTTCTCAATGTCCTAATTTTTTTATTATACATGTTTTTGGATTGCTTGGTTAGAGTTTCACCAAGATATTTTGTAGTTTTATGCTATTGTGAATGGTGTTATGTCTCTGATTTCTTTCTCAGTGTATTTATCAGTTGTATATTAGAGGCCTACTGATTTTGTGAGTTAAGTTTGTATCCAGCTATTTTGCTGAAAGTGTTTATTAGCTATAGGAGTTCTCTGATGTAATTGGTAGTATACATTATTACATCTCCTAAAAATAAAGGTACATTTCCCTTTCCAATCTCTATTCCCTTGATTTCTTTCAGTTGCCTTCTTGCTCTAACTAAGATGTTAAGGTTTATATTGAGGAACAACGAAATGGGTAGACAACCTTATCTTGTTTCTGATTTTAGCTTTGAGTTTGCTCCATTTATTTTGATGTTGTCTGTGGGAGCATTTCATGAGGAGGAATAGAGAAGCAACCTTGCTTGGGTGGACTAGAATTATGTTATCATTAGATCATCTGCCACCCAAGCTACAGCCTGGTTGCCTCCCCGGAGTTCTGCAGTAACCAAAGATATAAGTGAGAACCTCTTCCAATTACCCACACCAGCTAGGATGGCCACATAGAGCAGCTGAAATTTGACTTACTCACCCACCTCCACTCTACCTTGAGTGCCACCTTCCTTTTAGCCCAATTCCCTACCTGGGGCCAAAGGCTACTGCCTGCAAGCCTCCCAGGAGTCCTCCAGTAACCAATGGCCCAGGAGGTCCACAATAACTGGGCACAAAGAAAATGAAATTTCCAAAATTATCACCACATGAAACAGATGTGTTGGGGTGGGAATTGGAAGCTCACCTGGAGAGACAGGATGGACACAAAGGCCTGAGGGAGAGAATATGGGGAGAGATATCAATGATTAAAGTCCATTTGAAGGGTAGTATGAAATCCTAATGTATCATCTGCTTCCTGATACACAAATATTTACTAAGGTGAGCTAAACAAAGTCACCAAATAAAGAGGAAGAGTAATTTCCTTTCACCAAATGAAGCTCCTAGTACTGAGATTTGAGTTATATCTAATTGAGCAATTTGTCAAAAGTGTCCTGTAGGAACCATAAATAACCAAGACTGTTGCCAAAATTATTGGCTGCTTTCTGCAAACTGAAAGCAAGTCACAATCATTGAAGACAACACTAAAGCAAGTCAGAGAACATGGGAAAAGTTAAACTTGTGCCCTCATATAGGTTTTAACAACTATTTGCTAGAGTCTTTAGAATAGCAATGTTCTCTGAAGAAAGGAAAACACCAACTTAAACACAAAATCATTGATCTACAGTGGTGTCCTGTCTACAAGATATGCTAGGGCAATGGTAGCACAAGTTTGTGGGAGTAATCATCGATAAGCTGGAGGCCCACTTCAAAAGATGAAACCCATACTTGACGATACTTGGATGGCCAAGAACTTGAGACTAGATAACCCAATAACCTAGGGTAAAACTCCTATTGAAAATACACACACACACACACACACACACACACACACACACACACACACACACACACACATATAATAAAATGATCCCTAATGATATTCTGCCATACTCATAGATGTATGGTCTTGCTCAGTTAACATAAAAGAAGCTTCTCCCTGCAAGTGATGTGAAAAAATACAGGGCTCAGAGCCAGACACTGTGCACAGAGTATAAGGCCTTGTAATGATCAGACTCAACTGGATGTATCACTTAAATTTCTACCATTGGGACTCAGGGAACCCTATGGAAGAAGTGCAAAAAAATATAAAAATAAAACAATTGATTACAATATTAATAAAACAGAAAAACAGAAACAGAAAAAATAGACTTACTGAGAAAATGCTTCAGAGGTAAAAAGCTAAAACAACAACAAAAGACCTATGTAACTCTGCAACCAGAGTTTTAGCATGAATTTCCAATATCTCAGTATGTCAGCAGAGATAAGACTCCACACATATTTTATTTCTACATTAAAGATGGAGATGAAGTAAATAATGTGCTTGACTTGATTTGATGGTTTTTTAATTGTATTAACTAATTTGCAACTAAAAATGGCCAATTACTAAAACAAAAAAATACGATTTAGTTCATTCAAAAAACATCCAAAAATACCAAATCCATAAAAAATTGGAAATCTTTAAAATTTTCATATATGAATCTTCAAATATACAATTATTTCTTTTTAAATCTCTCTCTCTCTCTCTCTCTCTCTCTCTCTCTCTCTGTGTGTGTGTGTGTGTGTGTTTTTAATGTGAGTGCATATGTAGTGATGAGTATTCATGTTCATGTGTGCATTTCCATGCATATGGATTTGAAACAACCATATATATGCATAGGATGCCAAAGGCTACTTCAGTTGATCTTTGCCTTCCTCTATTGTTGACACATGGTCTCTCATTTGTGAATATTGTATGTGCCAGGATTCAAGGCATTCTTTTCTTTGCTCCTTATATTTCTCAATCAAATTAGTACGACTATAGAGGCATCATGAAATGCATGGCTTTTCATAGATAGTAATCCAAGCATAGGTCCACATGCTTGGGTGGCAAGATACACACTCTTCAATGGCCTATTTTTTAAGAATATCATTTATTTACTAAACTCTCTTATTTAATATGGTGTTATTTTGAAGGCAGTATAATTTTGCATATATTTAAAGATAACATGTTTTGTTGTTATGTTATATATTGATGTTAATATTAATACAAATATTTAATGTTACATTCTACATCATTTTTTTTATATCTTGTACATCCTGACCACAGTTTCCCTTAATTCTTCTTTTCTCAGTCCTTTCTCTCATCTTCCCTCTGCTTCCCCCATTCAATTTCTTTCTTTCTCTTCAGAAAAGGGCAGGCCTCTCATGTATATGAACCAACCATGCCATATCAAGATGCAGTAAGACTAGATACCTCCCATCTTATTGAGGCTGGAAGAGGCAACCCAGGAAAGGGTGCCAAAAGCAGTCCAAAGAGTCAGAGACAACCCCTGATCCTACTGCTAGGAGTCCCACAAAAGACCAAGTTACACAACTATAAAATATAGGCAGAAGGCCTACGTTGTAGATGGGCCTGGTGCTGTTCTTGTGAACCAATCCCATAATGAATAAAGGAACCAATCACTGGGACTTCCAGGTTGGAAAGAAGAAGACTTAGCTCTTTTTTGGAACCAGCACATCATAGGGGTAAGATATAGCTGCTAGAGCTTCCTAGTGTCATTTTGTGGATCTGCAAGGATTCACCACCAGAGGAATCAGATTTTAATAAGGCTTACAAGATCAAGTTTTAGTTGTTGTGCCCAGAGACTGAGTTACCCTTGTTTCTGAACTAAGTTTGTGTTGAGTTTTCCTTGAAGAGGCGGCTCATTGGGGTTGAAGAGAGAATGGTACGGGGTTTGCCAGATGTGCACCATAAAGGTCATGTGGGATTTGAAGCACAGAGTTGGTGTGGTGGTAGTGAGCCATCAGTGGGAACTTAGCAAGTTGGGTGGAGACATTTCAGAAGCTCTAGACCAGAGAGTTTCCATGAGATAAAAACAGGTCAGCCATTGCCTGCCAGTGCATGGCGAATCAGGCCACAGGGCAGAGGCACAAGCTTGAGAATGTGCAGGTTCAAATTTTTTTATACTTCCTGAGTCAGGTGGTGAACCAACATGTTGGGCAAGATTCCACTAGAACTTTATGATTATTAGCATGAAAGTTTGAGTTTTATTTTATTTTATTTCTTTTCTTTTTTTTTAAGTGAGTATCTGAGTATGAGTCACATAGACATGTGGACTCAAATGTGGTAATGGAATGCAGGCTGCTCTGAGTCAGAAAGATATAGAATGGAACTTGCCTACTTTTTGTGGCAGAAACAACTATGAATTTATAAAATTGGGATTATTTTCTTTTAGGATAGATTTGTGTACAGATTTTGTCTGAATCATGTGGAGAATTTTGCCTGCGGTTTGGAAATAGGATAGGGAAGTAGCGAAGGCAGTGATCAGGTATTACTAAAATAAATGTCTGTGGCTCCAGGCAGAGAGTTGAACAGATAGGTGATATAACAAGTTGTCTGTTCTAGGCAGAGAGCCGAACCATAAGATGGTGTAAGATTGGTTTACTTGCCTCTCAGGATACTCATATTCTCCCTGATGTGGTTTCTACATCTATACGTCAGAATATTGGATTTTATATCCTCTTGGTAACATAGGAAAGGCCTAAGTATAGGTACATACAGTATTTTAGTTTACTTCATTTGTTTTGGATTGTTTTAATTTGAACTCGGATAAGGAAAATTAGTTACTGACTCCAGAGTAGACAATGCAGTGATAATCATTGCCTGCTTTGAACAGGTATTAATAAAATATGTCTTTGGCTCTGGGCAGAGAGCCAAACAGAAAGATTATATAGATTGTTTGACCAGCGAGAGGAAGTTCATATTCTGCTAACGTGGTCTACACAGGGATATTGTGTGTCTTTTCCTGCTTGGCAAGATAGTAAAGGTCTAAGCATAGGTACATACAGTGTCTTAGTTTACTTCATTTGTTTTAGGTTGTTTTGATTTTCAAAATGGGTTTTTGAGTTTTGTGGTTATGTTATACCTCTGGGAGAGAGGCCTTAAAAAAAGGGTTTCTGCCTTTTTTCCCCCTCAGAATTCTCATTTAATAGATACTTAAAAAAAAAAGAAACAAAAAATGAACAGGCTGATTTCTGTGACTGATATAATTTGGTCTGCCCAAAACACAGCTCAGACCATCCCCAGTCCTGTAGGAAAGGCTTATCTGGAATCACACCACATTACATGTTTAAGCAGGAGTAGAGTACAAGAGATTTTCTCCTGGCTGTTCAATGCTACCTGGCAGGAAAGTGGTCCAGTGCTCACTTCTGCTTAAAGAAATACTCTTTGCTTTTAACATCAGTCTTGATGGTATCATGGCCTGGTTTCCAGCCAGCTGGGTATACTTCACCTTGTTTGTCAGTGAGCTGCCTGGACTCATCTCAGAGTCTCATCCACAGAGCAGCCAACCGGAAGATCACTTATTGTTATCTGGAAAAATATACCTTTATCATCAATAATAATGAAGCCCCTGAAAGATATACCTTCATCAGCCTTTAAGACTCCATAATCCTAAGCAATGGTGGGCAATTAAGGGAATATTCATGGAATACCCAAGACACATTTGGAATACCCAAGACACACTTCATATATCAAATGATGCTCAAGAATGAGGAAGAACAAAGTATGGATACTCTGGTCTTTTGTAGAAGGGGGAACAAAATACCCACAGAAGGAGATACAAAGACAAAGGATGGAGCAGAGTCTGAGAGAAAGACCATCCAGAGACTACCCCACCTAGGGATTCATCCTATGTACAGTTACAAATCACAGATACTATTATCCATGCCCACAAATGCTTTCTGACTGGAGCTGGATATAGCTGTCACCTGGGAGGCTCTGCTAGTGCATGACAAATACAGAGGGGGACACTCTCAGCCAGCCATTGAATTGAGCACAGGGTCCCCAATGAAGGAACTAGAGAAAGGACCCAAGGAGCTGAAGGGGGTTGCAGTGCCATAGGAGGAAGAACATTATGAGTCATCCAGTACTCCCATAGTTCCCATGGACAAAACCAACAACCAAAGATTGCACATGGAGTTACCCGTGGCTCCAGATGCATAGAGAGCAGAGGATGGCCTTGTTGGACATCAAAGGGAGGAGAGGCCCCTGGTCCTCGGTAGGCTCGATGCTGCAGTGTAGGGGAATCCCAGGACTGGGAAGTGGGAGAGGGTTGATTGGGGAACAGGGAGAGTGGAGATGGGATTTTCGGGGGGGGAGGGACTAGGAAAGGGGACAACATTTGAAATGTAAATAAAAAATAAATCTAATTAAAATTATTATAATAAAAAAAAGAAAGGGTTTTCTGATTGCTGGCTCAAAGTTATGCTGATTTGGGAAAAGGGCTTTGTCTTTGTGTTTTTGGAAAAGGTGATCAAAGACTATAAAACTTCCAGAGCAATATGAATCAGATTTGATAGAGGGAGAACACCCCCCCCCAAGAGAACTAGAATTCAGAGAATCAAACAAAATCTTGATGATACTAAAATTTTGTTTTGAGATTTGTATATTACAGAATATAAAGCCTTGGTGAGCCTCCTTGTCAGTCATGCTGAACTGACCTGTTTGAACTCTGGATGTCTTAACTTTCAGCTGGATCCAGTCAGGACACAGACATCAGAGACGAGTACAATAATACAATAGTTGGTGTGCCCTTCTAAGGCTGACCAAATCCCTTATTTCCCTTACCCTTCCCCCCTTCAAAATATCTCAACACCCATATTCAGTTTGAAGAAGTTATGAAGAGTCATCGACACAGTTCCCTGGGATGTGGGACTGGAGAAGGTCATTAATAGGCTTTCTAAGAAATGTAGAAATGGTAATATTGGAACAAAGAAGACTAACTAGAATTGATTGCATTGCCATAATCTCATTTGGAAGGAATATCTTTAATTGTTAATAAGCTGAAGTCATATGTTCTTAAATGGTACATAATTTATTTTGAAGGAAAATCAAGGGTTCTGTTGGTATAAATTCATTCTATTGATTCAAAATTTTGTAAGTACAAGGATTAGACCCACTCCTCCCATGACTCTTATTTTAATCTGCTCTGAGATGCTTAAGCCTGTGAGTTTAGGACCAAATAGCAAATTCATGGCTCTGAGTTTATTTTTAGGATGTTTTCAAGATTTTAATTAGAAATAGCTGAGAGTAGTTAATAGACAACAGTCCAGATTACTTTACATAGACAGTTGTTTTTCAAAAATGTCAGAAATCCACACAACGTGGCATTTAATGCTATTTATTAAATTGTTGTTGAGACTAGTCTGCTTCTGACAGCTTTCCCTTTCTTGGATTCAAAGAAGAAACTGAGCATCAGTGCAGTTGCTCCAGTCATGGCAAGACAGTAACTAGGCAAAACTTGCCTCTTTTCATGTATAGATATAATACTGTCCATAGAAAGGACAGAATTACAGGCTTAGGACAGCTTAATTCTGCTGAGACAGAGTAGGCTAGTCCTTAATATCCTGTTTCTCTAGGTCTGTCAGATGATCCTGCCCAGAAGGCTGAAGACAAATGCTCCAACATTTTGAAGTAAGGGACTGTCTAGGTGATCAGCAGTCTCTATAAAATGACTAATTTTGGGAAAATGTATTAGGTTTCCTATATATTCTCAGTTGATATCAATCATTCTTAGATTTCTGACATGATTGAAAAACTACTTATAACCTCATAGCCAACCCAGGCTATTTACTTTGAGAGAATAATTTGAGAAGATGATTTTGAGATGGCATACTATCAAAAGTCAGGACATAAGTCAAGGTAGAATCATAAGCCTATTGATTTAGGATAGATGACAACGTTCTATCTTAATGACATAAATGATGGACTGGGTGTTAGGTCTATTTTATACTTTATAGATTACAAAATAGTAATAGTTGTGTTTTATTTATATTTGAGAGAAAGGTTTTTTTTATTAGAACAGAAAGGGGGAAGTGTTGTGGATAGGCCTTGTACTATTCTTGTGAACCAATACCATAATTAATAAAGGGGCCAATCACTGGGCCAGTAGGTGAGACTTCCGGGTTGGAAAGAAGAGAGGAGGTAGGAGAGAGTTGACTCTTTTTGGAAATGAGACAGCAGTGGGGTAAAATGTAGCTGCTAGAGTTTCCTAGTATCATGGCAGATCCACAAGGATCCACTACTAGAGGAATCAGATTTTAATAAGGCTTTCATGTTTAGGTTGTAGTTGTTGAGTCCAGAGATTGAGTTAACCTTGTTTCTGAACTAAGTTTGTGTTTCATTTACCTTCACACTGTGGCTAGTCTGGGTTCAAGAGAGAAAGTTACCATGGTAAGGTGTGGGTTTGCCAGATGTGCACCATAAAGGCCATGAAGGATTTGAAGTACAGGGTTGGCATGGTAGTGACCTGCCAGTGGGAACTTAGGGAGCTAGGTAGAAATGTTTCAGGAGCTCCAGACCAAAGAGCGTCCATGAGATAAAAATCGGTTGGCCATTGCCCACAAGTACATGGCAAGCCAGGCTGCCAGGGCAGGGGCACAAGTGTGGGAATGTGCAAGTTCTACTTTTTTAATATTTCCTGCAACAGGCCTAAGTCCCCCATGCAGGCTACCTGTTGTTTCAATCTCTGTGAGCCCTAATGGGCCTAGGTTTGGTGATTCTCTGAGATTTCTTGTGGCATCTTTTACTCCTCTGACTCCTGCAATCCTTCTGACTCTCTTCCTCAGGATTCCATGAGCTCTGCCTAATGTCTGGCTATGGGTTCTGGCATCTATTTCCATCAGTTACTGGGTGAAGCCACTCTGATGGAAGGTTAGGTACCAATCTATGAGTATAGAGGAATATATTAGGGATCATTTTCTAACCTAGGTCTCTGAGCTATCCAGCCTCTGGGTCCTGGCCCTCCAGGAAGTGTCAGGGGTAGACCCCCTCTCATGAGATGGGTATGTAGCTGGACAAGATATTGGTTTGCCACTACCACATTTGCTATTCTATTTTCAGCCCAGCACATGTACCTCAAGACACAACTGTACCACTCCAGAGCATTTAGCCAAAGGACATTTCAAAATAACACAAGGACACCTCCTCAAACATGTTAACTGGTGTTTATTCACTATAGATAGCCATAAATGGGCTATTTGAAAGACAGTCAAACTGGTTTTAAGAAAAGTAGTTGCTGAATTTTCATCTTCACTGTTTATTTCTTCTTTAGAATTATCCAGAGTTAATTTGTGAGCCAAAACTTATGTTCTGCTGTAGCAAAAAGCTAATTTAAGTTTTTACCCTACAACACAACTTACATGTTTTTATCATAACATCTGTTTTTCTTCAAAAAGGGAGCAAATAAAGATTTGATGTATACAATCAAAGAGAATCTGAATATTATTTTTAACATTATCTAGCTGTATATAAATATTCAAAACATTTAGATTCAAGAATATTTTAAGAGTTAAAATTTAAAATTTGAAACTAACACACATAGAATAACATTTTAAAATTTATTTCAGGGTTAGCAAATGGCTTAGTGGGTAAGGGTGCTTTTCCAAACCTTAGCTCTAGGCCAACAGATGACAAGCTGGTATGAGAAAACTGACTCCTGAGAACTTCTCAGGCATGTCCTATGCCAAGAACATACACTGTCCCCTCAATAAAACTAAGAAAATCTGCTAATCCATAAAACATGATTAGAAATGTTTTATCCAAGCATTTTTTATTATGAAAATAAAAATCCACCTAGATATTTTAATGGTATTTTTCTCTTCTGAAATTACAGCACAGCCAGATCTTATGAAATCTTCAAAGGATAGACTGTTGTCCTTAGAACTCAGAACCTCACAGATTCTTTAGTCCTACAGATTTAAACCAAAAAGAGTCAGTCATTTTTCACATAAAACTAGTGTAATGGTGTGGATATGCTTGGGCCAAGGAGTGGCACAAATAGGAGGTGTGGCCTTGTTGGAGTAGGTGTGTAACTGTGTGCCTCTTTCTACACATTCTTGCCAGAACCTGCTGTCTCCTGAGTTTTTGATCTTAGCCATTCTGACTGGCATGAGGTGAAATCTCAGGGTTGTTTTGATTTGCATTTCCCTGATGACTAA
>BDUI01000594.1:125501-139869 GCA_002335545.1 Apodemus speciosus | reverse complement strand
GGGGAAACCAGGAAAAAGGGAAATGAAATGTAAATAAAGAATATATCCAATAAAAAAAATAAATATAAACATGGCTAGCTTAAGAAAAAGATTTTTCCATATTTTCAAGGGACATTTTTTTCCTTCTTTTTAGATAAGAATAGTATCTGGCATGAAATGTCATATGGTCATTATCAATTCATCAGTTGGTGAGAATACTGTAAATTCTTTTTGACATTTCTAGATGGTGACCAAAAACTCCTATAGCTTTTCTTCAGTACCTCATATTCTCTTTGCTTTGTGTTTACTTGACTGGTTAATATAAAATGGCTTGCTTTCTGACTCACCAGGTCATTTTTATGCATTTGTGAGCCAGCCACTGAAATTATACTTTATTACCTTAGCCCCTGTGTTGCTAGCTTTAAATTTCTAATTTGTTTTTATTCTCTATTTTTTAATTTTTGCTGAATTTAAGTTATTTTTCATACTTTCTTTTCTGATTGCATTCTCTTGTTTATGTCTATACTATAGAAATATTCCAGTCAAGTACATACCAAAGTATCTACAGCATTAACTGCACTCATTAACACAAACTTGTCATGCATACAATATTACTTTCTGTTTCAACATGCTGATATCAATTCAATTAGATCACATTCACTGTTCATGTCTTTTATGCACACATATGTTATCAAATGTAAGAATTAACCTCGTATGGAGTCCATCATTCATGAACTCTTAGATAAAATATCTGAATTTGCATAATTCTCTTTTTCCTTCTTAACAGATGTTTCCTTTCTTTTTGATCCACTTTTTTTTCATGAAGCTCTTATGTTTATTTTCATTTTATTTAAAAGAAGCATTCAGTGATACTTCTCAACAATACTTGGACATCAACTCTCATAAATTTTAGGGATTTTCAATAAGTTAATATGGTATAATATACATCTTGTCTTACCATTGATGATGAAACTTTCTAGTTTAGTCTTCAGAGAGTTAATAGTGCTTTGTTGATATTATATACATCTTGCCTTAGTTTGTATTTTATTTTTATGAAGAGAAACTATGACCATGGCAACTCTTCTAACGAAAAACATTTAATTTGTTCTGGCTTATATTTTCAGATATATCAGCCCGTGGTTAACATGGTGGAAAGCTTGGGATCATGTAACCAGAGATGGTTGTAAAGATGAAGTTGAGCACTGTACATCTTGGTCCACAGGCAGAAGAAGGAATCTCTGTGCCACATTGGACATAGCTGGAACACAGACAACCTTAAAGCCCACCTCCATAGTGATACACAGCAAGGCCACAATTACTCAACACGACCACACCTCCTAATAGTGTCACTTCCTGTGGGTTAAGCCTTCAAACATATGGGTCTATGGGAACCATACCACTGCATTTAAATTCCTTGCCCCAGTAGCTTTGTAATTGTATTATTATGCAAAATATGTTTAGTCCAATTTCTTATGTCTCTATAGTCAATCACAGTCTCAACACTAATTAAAATTCTAAGTTCCAAGTGTCTACTGAGATGCATGCAAACTCTTAACAGTAATCCTTTGTAACATGAAAATCAAAAGGCAGATTACATACTACCAACAAGGCACAGGATATACATTACTGTTCCAAAATGTAAGGAACAGAATATATCCGTGAAGTACTGGACCAAAGCAAGGCATAACAAAAGAAAAGAAAAGAAAAGAAAAGAAAACAACACACACACACACACACACACACACACACACACACACACACACANACACACACACACACACACACACACACACACACACACACACACACATCAAAAACCAAACAAACAAAGCCCAAATTGCCAAACTCTGACCTCTGCATCTCTTCATCTTATGTCAAAGTGCTATTCAAATCTCCATGTCCTTTCAGCTTTATTGATTGCAATACATATCTTTCTGTTGGGCTGATTTCATTCCCCATGTTTATCTCTCTTTGAAGTTATCCAATGGATGTGGCATCTCCAACATTTTGGGGTCTCCATGCTGGGACCTTGACACAGTCCTTGTGTTAACAACTTTCCTTAGTCACAGAGAAAGATTTCATAACCCCTTTCTTTTATTCTTGCCTCTAAACACAAAATCAGATGTCCAAAGATGTAAAGTTCTGCTGTTGGTTGAAGCTGCAACATGGCTCCATCATTCAATTCTATCTTCATCAGCTTTCTGTGTTTGATGGTTGCCTAAACTCAACTGTCTAGCTGCAGTCTAGGCTGACTATGAACTCAGATCTCTTCATGCCTTTGTCCCCTGAGTGTTGGAATTAAAGACGTGTACTTCCATGCCTAGATTTAAGCTGTCCTTTAATTTCTTTTCACAAGATGGAAGTTTACCTTGGTGGGATCTTGTTTTGATGTCACAAATCCCTTTATTCTACTTAATGCCTTTAATATGTTTATCTGCTTGAACATGGGATGTAGCTCTATTGTACTTCCTAGTGACCATTTTCTCCTTGAAACATGTTTTGTATTTTCCCTTGCTCCTTTTCATCAAACTGTTCTTCATATGAGTGAACCACAGGACAGTCTATGCTAAGATGTTTTTGAGATATTGTTTGCCAATGAAATTAATTAATCTAAATCTCTTCACTTTAGCCTCAGGAATACTCTTAAGACAAGGGTAAGAACAGCCACAATCTGTACCCTAATATCACAAGAATAATCTCTAAGTGGCATATTAAAATTCTTCTCTTCTGAACCTTCTTGAATGCAGCACCCCACAGTTCAAATGACTCTCAGCAACACTCTCTTCTGAGTTGTATGACCCATTATTCACAGTTAAAACACATTCCACTGCTTTCCTAACTCATAGGCTCAATTCCACATTCCTCCAAATCACATCATGTTCAGTCCTGTCATAGGACTGAATTCCTGTACTCCATTCCCTGGTAGCAACTTCTATCTTAGGATGTTACTGCTGAGAAGAGACACCATAATAAATCTTTTAAAAGAAAACATTTAACTGGGACTGGCTTACACTATCAGAGGCTTAGTCTATTACTGTGAGGGTAGGAAGCATGCTCGAGTACAGGCAGACACAGTGATGGAAAAGAAATTGCAAGTTCTACATCTTGACCTGCAGGCTGTAGGTGACTGTATGCCACACTGGGCATACATAGATTGAGCATAGGGGTACTTAAGCTCAACTACACAGTTACGTACTTTCTCTGAAAGGTCCATCCCTACTTCAGAAGGACACAGCTCCTAGCAGTGTCACTCCCTATGGACCAAGCATTCAAGCAGATGTGTATTTGTGGGAGTTATACCTATTCAAGCTACTGAAAAACTATAATAGTTTTATTCAAATTTATCTAATATATAACATCATTACTCTCAAAAAACACATAGGGAAAAGAAAACATGCAAATTAGTAAATATACTGAATTTATAATTATTTTCACACTTTATTCCTTTTTATTAGATATATTCTTTATTTACATTTCAAATGTTGTCCCCTTTTCTGGTTCTTCCCTCATAACTCCCTAACCCATCCTCCCTCCCCCTGCTCATCTGTCTACCCACTCCAGCTTTGCTGTCCTGACATTCCCTTATACTGGGGCATCCAGCCTTGTCAAGTGCCTCGCCTCTCATTGATGTCCAACAAGACCAATCTCTGCTACATATGCAGCTGGAGTCATGGATTCCTCCATGTGTACTCTTTGTTTGGTGGTTTAGTCCCAGAGAGCTCTGGGGGAACTGGGTAACTCATATTGTTGTTCCTCCTATGGGGCTGCAAACCCCTGCATCTTCTTGGGTCCTTTCTCTTTTTTTTCTTCTCTTTTCACTTTTTTTTATTGGATATATTCTTTATTTAGATTTCATTTCCCTTTTCCTGGTTTCCCCGCCCCTCAGATGTCCCATATGTCTTTTTCCATCCCCTTGTTCCTCTATTCACCCCTTCCCACTTCCATGTTCTGGTATTCCCCTGCACTGCTGCATTGGGCCTTTCTCTAGCTCCTCCATTTGGGACACAGTGCTCAGTTCAATGGTTAGTTGAAAGCATTCTCCTCTGTATTTGTCATGAACTGGCACAGCCTCTCAGTGGACTGCTATATCAAACTCCTCTCAGCAGCACTTGTTGGCATCCACAATAGTGTCTGGGTTTGGTAACTGTATATGGAATGGATCTCCAGGTGGGGCAGTCTCTGGATGGTCTCTGCTTCACACTAGTTACTGTATATCCTCCTGTGTGAATTTTGTTCCCCTTTCTAAAAAGGACCAGAGTATCCATACTTTGTTCTTCCTTCTTCTTGAGCTTTATTTGGTAAATGGTATCTTGGGTATGCCAAGTTTTGGGCTAATATCCACTTATCAGTGAGTGCATTGCATGTGTGTTCTTTTGTGATTGGGTTACCTCACTCAGTATGATATTTTTTAGTTCTATGCATTTGCCTAAGAATTTCATGAATTCGTCGTTTTTAATAGCTGAGTAGTATTCCATTGTGTAAATGTACCACATGTTCTTTATCCATTCCTCTTTTGAGGGACAGCTGGGTTCTTTCCAGCTTCTGGCTATTGTAAATAAGGTAGCTATGAACATAGTGGAGCACACGTAGGAGCATCTTTTCTTAAGACAGTCTTAACTCTGCTGACACTACCCTCCCGCCCCCCCCCCCCCGCTGCCTCAAGAAGAACCTACAAGAAAGAAACATCTCCTAGCTGGGGCTGGCTCCAGGCAAAAATATAAGCATTTACATAACTTTTGTATTACAAGTACATGAAATAATTCCTACATAATTATATAAGCCTTTACTTATCAAAGTTCTAATTCATAGTTATTACCTTGGTATAAGCAATTGAAAAATTTAAAAAACTTTATTTAAGTTTATACAATTTATATCACTTACATATTCCCATAAATGTGTAGACCAATTTTTCCTTATGGTAGATCCAACAACGTCCTTTTCTTCCACATTCATTAATGTCCCAGAAAGTACAACATAAATCAGATACTATTTTAAAAAATATTGGTGAGGGGAGAAACCCTTTAAAAAAAAGTCAGTGATTAGAAGTAGTTCATAAAAAAACAAGATAAGTATAATTTCTTCTCAACAAACACACACTTGCGCGTGTGCATGCACACACACACACACACACACACACACACACACACCTGATGCTTACATATACACCAATGTTAGTTGTTTGTCATGATTTTAGAATTCTGTTTATGCTGTTGTTTAAAAGATATCATCAAGTAGGTTTTTGCATTTTCAGGGAATATTTAGCAGACATATTTACAACAAAGTAACTCTACTACATGATTTTTTTGACTCCCACTATCTTTAATGATAGATAACTTTGAGTCTTATTTTGTTATTTTTAATTAGATATATTCTTTATTTACATTTCAAATGACTTCCCCTTTTCTTTTCCCCCCTCCCCAAAAATCCCATAAAGCCTCTCCCCTCCCCCTGTTCTCCAATCAACCCCCTCCTGCTTTCCTGTCCTGTATTCCTCTACACTGCTGCATTAAGCCTTTCCAGGACCAGGAACCTCTCCCTCCTTCTTCTTGGGCATCATTTGATATGTGAATTGTGTCTTGGGTGTTCCAGAGCTTCTGGGCTAATATCCACTTATCAGTGAGTGCATACCATATGTGTTCTTTTGTGATTGGGTCACCTCATTCAGGATGACATTCTCCAGTTCCACCCACTTGCCTAAGAATTTCATGAGTTCATTGTTTTTAATAGCTGAGTAACTATGAGTCTCTTAATGACCAATAGTGGCTTCAATCTGATTACATTCTCTTGTCTATATCTCTTGAGAATGCTTCTCTTATTCCTGAAAAATATATTCCAAGTATCTCTAGTGGATGTTTGAAACTGTATGTGGCACCAACCTGTTTATACATACATAAACACAAACACACTCCCACAACCCAACACACACTTGTGGTGTGTCTGTGTATGTGTGTGCATTCAGTGTAGTTCAATGTGTTGCTATCAATTAAATCACATTTTTATTAGACATTTTCTTTATTTGCATTTCAAATGTTATCCCCTTTCCTTGTTTCTCCACTGAAACATCCCTATCCCATCCCCAACTCCCTGCTCACTAATCTACCAACTCCTGCTTCTCTGTCCTGGCATTCCCCTACACTGGGACAATGAGTTGTCACAGGACCAAGTACCTCTCTTCTCATTGATGTCCAACATGGCCATCCTTTGCTACATATGTAGCTAGAGCCGTGGGTCCCTCCATGTGTACTCTTTTGTTGGTAAAACACATTTCTATTCTTATCTTTTATTTTAATTTAGCTTAAAAGCTAGTGAGATCATATATCTTCTATTGTTCTTCATTTTGATGGACTCATCCTCTATTCCTTCCCATTCATCTCATTCCCATTCTTTTAAAACCACAACACCCAGTATTCCTCTCTGTGGTTTCATATCACATGAGTTTTATCATTCTTGTTTATATACTTTTACTCATGCTGCAAGATCAGTATTGTGCATGTAACTTCTTTATGAAGACTTCATTTGCTCTGAGGCTTCCCTGGACCTTCCTTTGATGCTCTATTATTCCACTTCCTGCCCAAACCCCTCTGTTTCCTACATTCTCCTTCTCTACTTTCATCTCACCTATTTCTGTCATCCCTTCTCCCCAAATGCATCCTATCAAGCAATGAGCCATTTCTAGTTTCAACATGGACTTTGAATTAAACCTACAAATGATCAGAAGCTAGGATCTACATATGACTAGGGACATTTAGAATTATATTGTTGGACATGAGTTACCTCACTCAATATAATTCATTTTGGTTATATCCATTTTCTTGCAGATTTCTTAATGTCACCTTTTCATTACTGGTAAGCAAAGTTATACTATGTATATGTATGCTATATCAGGGTTCATTTATCAGCTGTTGACCACCTAAGTTGCTTCGATTCCTAGCTGTAATGCAATATAAAATCAATAAGCATGAATATGGTAGTATATGAAATAAGATATCAATTCCTTTGTTTATATGCCCAGGAATGGTATAACACGTTCATGTGGTAGGAGTTATTTCAGAGTTTGAACAGATGTGCACCACATTTGTAAATAACACTCTCCTTGAACACATGAAGTATTAAGTGAAAGTCTCAGTGTCAAACACAATTTTTCTTTCTGTTTGTTATTGTTCAGGGAGGCTGTAGAGGCACTTGAAACAATATGGTCTTAAGGCTATTGACAATAGAACCACTACCTCTAGATGATAAAACCTGATTACTGAAGACACTACACACTTTGGTTGCAGGACACAGAGAAAAGAACCCTGAAATCTCTCTGCTGACTAGTGTTCATAGAGCTGGGAAAGCTAAGCCATGTGATGGAGAAAAGTAGGGAATTATCCATGGCCAGACCAAACTACAGCACAAAGCTTTCAGGAAGATAGTGCCCCTGGTGTAATAGGCAAGATTGTTTATATTGACAACAAACCCCTTTCTTATTGAACCAGAGAACTACTCTGCAAGAGGAAATTTATGAGTACTACTATAAATACTGTCAAAAACTATGACTAGGGAAAATATTTCAAAAGACAGATTTCTTATGGGAATCCACAAGCATGCAGTAAGTATTGGAATATCTTGAATATGTGGATGTTTTATAAAATCTATTAGTGTAATTTTGTGCGAAGATGAAGACACTTCAGTTCCAAATGCAAGGCTTCACCTTACACAACATAATTAATGCCTATTTTGTTTAATTGGATGACTTTTATTTCACCTAATTTCTCTCTGTATTTACTTAGCTTCTAAATATTTCAGAGAAATCTCATATTCAGTTTTGTATCACTTTACATTATTATTTATTGAAGTTTAAATATACATGAAAATTTACATATCAAAGCTGAATAATTTTATACATTGAATATACCTGAAAATACATACCAACAAATTTCAAAAGTGTAAATGTCACACCCAGGCTGAGTGAAGTCCAACTGGTAGGTACAGCTCTGAAAGCACATAACAATGATATTACCTGTCAGTGACACATGCTAGGTTTATGTTTTTAAATGTATGTTATACTTAATTTATACCACAAATATTTAGCTGGTGGAAAAAAGTCCAATTTAGCTAATGAACATCGTGTATATCTATTTACCTATTATTTAACATGAACAAAATCTCAAACCCTGTAATTCCTTCCATGAAAGAGAACTTTATGGATTAAATCTGACCTTTTCTTGAAACAACTCAGCTCTGTTTGGCTCTCACGTTTATTTTCCTCCCTTTTCCAAGCATGTTATTCTTTAGAGTCCATTTCAGCAYTGTTAAGTCCACTCTTTATTTTCCTAGTTTGATGTTTCTGGTGGATTCTACACTCCATAAACTGTAACGGTAAGTCTTCACTTAACATTCTGGACTTTGACTGAGTTCTAATTAAATGACATTTAGAATGAAAGGGATAGCTTAAATCCACTTTTTACCTGCAGGTTTCTACCCCTGGTTACTTGGGATAAGTGAGTTCCACAGAAAGTTGTCTTCCTTACAAGGGTTCCTCTCACTCTCATTCCCTGTAGAGTATGGTGGCTGCACACCACACTCTGGAATGGCGTTCCTTACATCCAGCCTACATTTAGTTGGAACTTTATTCAATTTTACTTGGATCATCTTAATTTCTGAGTTTCCCCTCTTTTATGTAGTACCCTTGTTTATATTTACAACTCCAGATTAAAATAAATGAAAAATAACTTTACATCATTTAAAAGAGGAGATACTAACCCACACAGATTAAAATAAGTCTAATTTTTCAAGCCTTTCACAGAAAGACAGCATTAAAGGTAGAAAAGTCTTATTGTGAAGAATAAAAGTTCAACAGGTACAGAAGAAATGGTAAAAAAGAAAAATCTAAAATTTACTATATATAGTCGGGAGTCAATGTTAGCATGTTTCTATTTCATTTTTTTTGACAGAAGCTTATACAGATTTGTATAAATTTATTCAGTGTCCCTAAATTACAGAGCCCCCATCCCTCCTTTCTTCAAAGACCCATGATTTCAAGTCTCATCTTCCCACCCCTGTTATCTTCTCTTCTCCTCAGAGATAGAAGAGCTGTCTTGTGTACCAGTCCTCTCTGAGACATCCAGTTACAGTATGCCTAAGCACATTCTCTCTCACTGAGGCCCATCAAGACTGTTTGRTAAGAGAAATGTGATCCAATGGCAGGCATCCTTGTCAGAGACAGACATTTCTCCTACTGTTGGGGGATGAACATGAAGACTAAGCTTCACTTCTGCTACCAATGTGTTGGGGTCTATGTCCAGACCCTACATGCTCTTTGGTTAGTCTCTGACACTCCCATGGGCCCAGGTCAGTTTACTCTGTAGGTGTACTCTGTAGGTCTTTTGGTGTACTTTGCCATTCCAGCTTTCTAACTTCCACTCTTCCATTAAATTTCTTATTGAACACATCACATATTTATTTAAGAAACAAAGTAATTAGATCTTTATTTTACATCAACATCTTGTGCTTTGTGAGAAATATGTATCCATTTTCATTTTCCTACATATAGATGACAAGTTAGACCACAGTATTTATTGAAGATGCTTTCTTTTGTCTATTGTATATTTTTGGATTCTTTGTCAAAGATCAGGTGTGCATAAGGTTGTAGGTTTATTTCAGGGTCTTCAATTCTAATCCATTGACCTACCATTCTGTCTATGTACCCATCCCTTGTAGTTTTTAACTCTATTGCTTTGTGGTACAGCTTGAATTCAGGGATGGTATTTCCCCAGAAGTTCTTTGTTTAGAATTGTTTTCCCTAGCTTGGGTTTTTTTTTGTTTTTCCATATAAAATTGAGAATTGCTTTTTCCATGTCTGTAAAGAATTGTGTTGGAATTTTGATAGGGATTGAGTAGAATAGATAGATTCCTTTTGGTAGAATAGCCATTTTTACAGTTAATCCTACCAATAACATGTACATGGGAGATCTCTCCATTTTCTGAGGTCTTCTTTGATTTCTTTCTTGAGTGGATTGAAGTTCTTGTCACATAGATATTTCACTTGTTTGGGTAGAGGTACCCCAAGGTATTTTTTATTATTATTTGTGACTATTGTGAAGGGTGTTGCTTCCCTATTTTCTTCTCAGTCCATTTATCATTTGTATAAAGGAAGGCTACTGATTTGAGTTAATTTTATAGCCAATCAACTTGCTGAATTTGTTTTATCAGTTGTAGATGCCTCTTCTAGGAGTTTTTTGGGGGGGTTCACTTTTTTAAACTATTATATCATCTAAAAATAGTGATACTTTGACTTCTTTGCCGATTTATAGCCCCTTGATTCCCTGTTGTTGCCATATTGCTCTAGCTAGAACTTCAAGTACTATATTAAATAGGTATACGGAGAGTCTAAGTAGATCAAGAACCTCAACATAAAATCAGGTACACTGAATCTAATAGAAGAGAAATTGTTAAAGAGCCTTGAACTCATTAGCACAGGGGGAAATTTCCTAAATAGAATGCCAATGGCTCAGTCTCTAAGATCAAGTATTGATAAATGAGACATCATGAAACTGAAAAGCTTCTGTAAGGCAAAAGACAAAGTCAATAGGACAAATAAGCAACCTAAGGATGGGGAAAAATCTTTACTAACTCCACATCCAATATAAGGCTAATATCCAAAATATATAAAGAACTCAAAAAGCTAACCTCCAGAAACCAAAACAACCCAATCAAACAATGAGGTATAGAGCTAAACAAAGAATTCACAACATAGCAATCTTGAATGGCTGAGAAGCACTTAAAGCAATGTTTAGAGTCCTTAGTCATCAGAAAATTACAAATCAAAAAGACTCAGAGATTCTACCTATACCACTCAGAATGGCTGAGATCAAAAACTCAGGTGAAAGCACAATGGCAAACATGTGGAGAAATGAAGCACTCCTCCATTTCTTGTGGGATTGCAAACTGGTCCAGCCACTCTGGAAATCAATCTGGAGGTTACTCGGGTAATTGTAAATAGATGTACATTAAGACCCAGCAATACCACTCTTGAGCCAATATCCAAAAGATGCCACACTGTATCACAGGGCCATGTGCTCTAATACATTCATGGCAGCCTTTTCTGTGAAAGCTAGAAGCTGGAAACAACCCAGATGTCTCATAACTGAAAGGATAAAGAAAATTTAGATAATTTACCCAATGGAATACTATTCAGCTCTTAAGAACGAGGACATGAATTTTGTAGGCATATGAATTGAACTAGAAAATATCTGCCTGAGTGAGGTAACTCAGACACCAAAGGACATGCATGGTGTGTATTCAATAATAAATTGCTATTAGCCAAAAAGGTACATAGTTCCTAGGATACAATCCACAGAACTCAAGAACGTTAACAAACAGAAGGGCCCAAGTTAGGATGCTTCAGTCCCACCTGGGAGGGAGAAGAAAACAATCAAGGCAGGCAGAGGGAGGGAGGGATCTAGGTGAGAGATGGGAAGGAGAAGGAAAAGGGAAACATGATCAGGTATGGTTTTCTGGGGGTGGCGTGGGAAGAAAGGAAGAAGCCCTGAGTGTCAGCAGAATGAACAGAAATACACAACCTTAAGGGGAGGGGGTTGAGAGGTGGGAGTAATCTCTGGAATGTAACAGAGACCTGGGAGGTGAGAAATTCTCAGGACTCAAAGGGAGGGACCTTACATGAAATGCCAACAGTGGGGAATTTGTAGAGTCCACCTCCAGGAGAAAAGTAGGGCATCAACTGGAGGGATGGTGTTGCCCTCCCACAGTCAAAAAATTCTGACCCAGAATTGTTCCTGTCTCAAAGAACTGCATGGATAAAATAGAGAAGAGACTGAGGGAAAGGTGATACAGTGACTGGCCCAGCATAGGGGAGGCTGCAAGGTTTGACACTATTACGAATACTGTCCTGTGCTTAGACAAGAACTCAACATGGGTGTTCTATGAGAGGCCCAACAAACAGCTGATAGAGACAGATGCAGATACTTACATGCAACCAATGGACTGATGTCTTGGACCCCTGTGACTGAATTAGGGAAAGCATGGAAGAAACGAAGGGGGAGGGTGACCCATAGGAAGACCAGCAGTCTCAACTAACCTGGACCCCTGAGATGTCTCAGATACTGAGCCACTGGCCAAGCAGCATGAATGAGCTGGTCGAAGGCCCTTGACATTTATATGGCTTAGGACTGCCTGCTCTGGCCTCAGAAGTGCCTAACCCACAAGGGAAACTTGAGGTCCCAGGGCAAGTAATAAAAAAGTAATGAAACAAAGGGAAAAAAATCAGTACCATGTAATGCCCATTCACTATTTATTTCCTTGTATTAAAACTTTAAACATTACCCAAAATGACTAATTTATAATATTCAACATTACTGTTCATGATAAATAGTTTCATAATCTCTGCCTCTTATCTTTCGGCAGAGCTAAACAAGATGAAATGTAGCACACAAACCTTCATGCAAGTACAACTGGTCTCCTTTAGTGACATCTACCACCTGCTCCTTTCTCTCTTCTACTCTTCTTAAAATCTATGAAAGGTTATCACTCTAACTACCATTTAATGCTTCCAACATTTAAGTAATTAAATAAATGCACATGTCTCTGAATTATCCTGCTCATCATGGTTTGTGATCTATGTTCATTGATTTTAGTTGACAATATATTCCTATTTAAATTTCTTCAGTTTTGTTTCTTTATTAAAAGCTATTATTGGTATAGGCACTTATCTCTGTATGTATCCCTAGCTGATCAAAAAACATTGTGTAGAACAGATTGGCTTTGGACTCACAGATATCCATCTCATTCTGTCTCTCAGGTGGTCTATTTATAGGGACACACTGCCATGTCCTGCCGTTGCTTTCCTTTTTTTATTATATATGCCAATTGCACAAACCAATGACTTCTGAATATTCAATGTACTTACTTTCTGTTTGTTTGTTTGTTTGTTTATTTTTATCGGCAGTATCAGATTTCCTAGGATGGCAACAATGTTCTTTCATTTCCAAGTCTGACTTTGAACTCCTGATTCTCCAGCAGGAACCTTGTAAATTATGGGATTAGAGGAATATACAAACACTTTCTAGGTCATGTAATGCTGGACATCAAGCCCAAGGCTTTGTGAATATTCAGTGAGTACTCTCCAAACACAAGTACAGTTGAGCCTTCACTTCTTTATACTTGTTTTGTGTTACTTTTGTTTTCCTAGGACCCGAAGATACATCATTATTCTATTTATTGAGATCTCTGTAAAATGTAATACATGCTTTTAATTTAGAATTCTCCTACCAGCAAGTGACTTTTATTTTGGATCTAAAAATTGTGTCAAAAACCATTTGATAACTCATTTGAGCCACTTTCAGGCTTCAAAACTGAAAGTATCTTCTCTATTGCTGTGGAAAACCACAGTTAATTCTTGATAATAAATATTCTTCTGAAATTCTCCTACTTTAAATGAACTTTACTGCCATCCATAGGATTCTGAGATTTCATGAAATGATATGCTTCCAAAGATTATATATTCCTTCTTTTACTGAACACTTATTTTCTATATTCTGAAAATTATTTTAGTAGACATATCCTGAGCATTCTCCTTGTGTTCTGCGTAATTAGTTTCAGACATATTTTAACTTGTCTGATTATTCTCAGCCCTGATCCCAAAACATCTATATCCAAGTAGGAACCTTACATTCTGATTAGAATTATATGCAGAGAATTCATGACATGTGTAAATTCTGAGGTGTTCTTCAAATTTCTTCCTTTCTTTTCAAAAATCACTGAATAACCCAAACTGTCTTCAAAGTTTCAATGTTCCAGCTTCAGTATTCAGTGTTGAGATCAACACAGTCATGCCACATTTGTTTGTTGTTCCTTAGAAACATTATTGTTGAACATAGGGGCTGAAAATCCAGTATGGCTTCAATTTGTACAGATGTAATTTTAAATTTCTCTGTTTTCTCATCTCATAATTTACAAAATATATGTGTATGAAGGCATATGTTTTATTCATTTTGTAATGATTAGAAATGAGAAGACTCAATATCACATTTCAGGAATATAATTCTCTGCTGAGAACTTTTATTTCATATTTGATTTCTAATTTAATGAAGTCACATTATTTACTAATAATTAATATATGTGTGTGTGTGTTGAGAGTGAGTAGGGGCATCTGGGTTCTTTCCAGCTTCTGGCTATTATAAACATGGCTGCTATGAACATTGTGGAGCATGTATCCTTATTACATGCTGGGGAATTCTCTGGGTATATGCCCAGGAGTGGTATAGCAGGGTCCTCTGGAAGTGTTGTGCCCATTTTTCTGAGGAACCGCCAGACTGATTTCCAGAGTGGCTGTACCAGCTTGCAATCCCACCAACAGTGGAGGAGTTCCTCCTTCTCCACATCTTCGCCA
>BDUI01000593.1:253927-264947 GCA_002335545.1 Apodemus speciosus | reverse complement strand
GAAGTCATCGATTTGGGTAGTTTTCTGACATTTAGCAGGCTCCCCCATGCAAGCAACCTCACCACAGCAAAGAGAACCAAAAGTTCTCTTCAGACATTAGCCAAGTGGAGAAACTGCGGCTGAAGAAGGGGAGTGTCTGAGGCTGCACAAGGTGGGAAACTGCTTCCCACCCGAGACTGATGACAGAGGCTTTCACGGTGGGTCTGACCAGAAGCTAGGTGTGGTGACAGGTGTCCCTGATCTTTTAATTTGGGAAWGAGAGACAGGAGACTGGTGGTACCTGTTCTCCAGCCGGCCTAACCAAACTGGTGAGCTCCAGGTTCAGTGGGAGACTTAAAAAAAAAAAGACAGGAGGCAATTAAGAAAGACACCAATGTTCTCCTCTGCACACATGCTCACACATGTACACATACATGTATGTGTGTACCCAAATATATATGCATACATGCAAGAAACTGAGGAACTAAGTTCTGTAGTTTTATTTTAATTGATRTGAACTTTAAAAATGGACACTSGATTCAGCTATTATAAAAGTATAGAACAATCTGGGTAGGTGATTATAATTTTGAAATACAAATTTTATGTAATACAGAAGAAACATTTCAGTCCAAAGTTTAGCTTCAAATTAAAAAGTCATGTCAGCATAAAATGCACACTGAAAAAGAATATATGATACCTTGCTAATAATTCTAARCTTATTACATGTTGAAATGTAATATTATATATATTGGGCTAAGGAAAACTGTTATAACTAACTTCATTTGTTTTGTTATACTGTGTGTAATGTTGTTTCTACAGAACTCAAAATAAATTTTTTTGCTTCCAAATATTTTGCTGGTGGACAGTGCTACTCTAGGGATGAAGAGCCTTGTCTGCCCCAGGCCATTGGATAAGAGAGTTCTTCAATCACTATTACAGCCTAGACCACTTGACTCCAAATCAGAGGCTCTTCCCACTGAGCTAAAGCAATTCACACTTCCTAGGTCTCAACACAGCTTATCTGAAAAGACAGAACAAACCAGGGATAATGATAGTCTTCACGATAGCTAGCATTTATCCACTGTCTTCCATACCCTGATCACTACATTAACATTTTACCAAAATCACYGTATTTGGTTCTGCAACAGCCCTGGATCGTTGGGTGCTATGCTTGCTAAGCCTGTTCTTTAGATGAGAGAGAAATGAGGTTCAGAGATCAATTAAACTTACTGTCAGCTCAAGGGGGTACAGACCTGGGAGATCCACTCAGGGGAGTGACAGCTAGGGCCTGTCCCTGAGTTACAGCCCTGCCCAGGTAGCTGTGCTGTGATCGGGAGGCAGCGGGCGGCTGTATCTCTAGAGTCCTCTGAGATTAATTTCCTCTGGGAAATAATGGCTGCCCGATCTCGCTGCCAATGCCAACACGGTGAGGCAAGAGTCTCTAAGCTCCACAGACTCTGAATATACAGATAAGGCTCAAGAAGATGACTTTCTGTCTGAAAAACACTGTACCAGAAAATTGAAATGTGGGATTCGTTCTTATGGGCACTCACTTAAGAACTACATACAMTGTGAGGCTCAACGCCAGTAACAGCCTTTACATACAGGAAGAAAGCACACGTTCCCAGGAARATGACTCTCTCTTTAGATARAGAGATTGTTTATACTGATTAAATACAGTCTAGAACAAAACATAWGTGAATAAAATTGCCTATCTTTATGCCACTCAAACGGCCTATATTTTTGGGGGCTTTGTTTTTTTATATTCACAGGACTTAAAAAATTAATGTCTTTACTAAATATACTTTGTCCCATGATCTTCCAAGCTGACATCATGGCATGAACACTTTCTAGGTTTTCATGTAGACTTTGTAAGCATATTTATGATAATCAATTTATTATAATCAATGACAATAAGCAGGCAATATATGGACTGTTTAAACACTAGTTTATTCCCAATTAGGTTGCTNCAAAAAACATGGAAACAGATGCAGTTCTTTCTGAAGAGAAACTTGCTTTTGTGTATATGCTGGTTCACAGGCATTCCAAAGACCCTTTGCCATCTCAGACTCTCCTCAGGATTAAACTGTAAGAAAATCTTGACAGCAGCACAGCAAGTTCCATCTGTGGAACAGAGCCCTCTCAGAACCAGAGTTCCATCTACACCAGGCTAGCATGGACCCCAGAGACAGACACGAGACCTTCCACACTCTGTGCAGCAGTTAACGGGGAGAGAGACTGCTTCCTGTGAACAGGTCCTAGGGTTAGGGATCAGTAAGAAGGCAGGAACGGCTGGTGGGAAAGGAAAGGTAGTGGGCACTCGGTCTCAGGCTGGGCTCTGACAYATAGCCCTGGACAGAGGCCTCACTGGCAAAGCCAAGCCTTCAAATCAGACAGTCACCAGGGAGACACAGAAACTCATAATTGGCAGCCAAGCTTTTGTGCAAGAACGTAAAGAACATTTCTAATTCTCTTTTACCAAAAAGGGAAACTGAGGACCAGGGACATCACAGACACACCCATCTATCCGTGGGAAGACAGACAAGAGAGCTTCCCATCACCATAAAGAGGGCGGCACCTGACTCCTAGTCTTCTGCCTGGAGTGCTGTGGCTTCCTGGYTCCACCCTCATCCTGGAGCAGGAATTGAGCGCCACTGCACCCCGGGCTTGAAGACCACACCAGGGCTGGGAAAGTACCACACGAGGCTCAAGGTATAGAGGCAGCACCACAAAAAGAAGCAAGGCTGTAAGCACGTACACCGTCCACTGGGGGTGGAGAGTTAAGGGGGACGGGGGTTGGACCTATTGGAAGTCTGGGACCTTCCCAAAGAGGCCAGCTGCCCTTGGGGGAGCACAATCAAGTGCAAACACTGGCCGGGCTAGGGAGGTGGGTAGAGTATTTGCTGCTAGAGCATGGGGTTCTAAGACCGACACCCAGCCCATGTAAAGGCCACGGGTACCTGTAGCTCCAGGACTGTGGGACGTAGGGACAGGAGGATGGCTGCGGCTTGCTGACTGCCAGCCTGACTCCAAGGCCAGTGAAAGACCCCATCTCTAGMGAGCGTGGTGAAGAGGGATAAACAGGACACCTGCCGTCCTCTAGCTTCAGGACGTCCCCATGTATACACAGCCCCACGCACAAGCATACAAAACAAACTGTGCTGACKCCTGACTGCCCCACGTCCCTGCCCTGCAGCTGGGTAAGGMTCGCAAAGCCCCAAGTGCCCACTCAAACAGAGGCTCCCCTGCCCGTTCTGCCCACCCTTCACAGATCCCGCTTACCAAGAACACGTGTGGGAATCTTCCTCATACATTAGGAGCCCTGGGCTCACACCTGTGCAGAGTGCTGTCTAGAGAGGACAAGGCCTGATTCCTAACACAGGCACACACACTGTCACACGCTGATCTCCACCATAACCCCATGAAGGAAAAGTTTCTATCTCCGCTGGACTACAGCCAGAGCTATACAAAGCCTCCGGTCACACAAGGAGGCCTCTTTAAAATGATGCCCGGCCTGGACTTCAGAAAGAAGTCTTGTCAATCACAAGCAAATGCTCTCTGGACATTCAAACAAGGGACAGGAGACAGGAGAAGAAACACGGGTTCAGGGAATAAGATCTAGGTATGGGCTAGCACTTGGGAGGCTGAGTCCAGAAGACTGCCTCTAGTGTGAGCCCATGCTGGCCAACCTGAGTGCCAACAGGTCTCAAAGAAACGAATGCAGCGAGAGTTTCAGGCCCCAGGGTTCCACCAGGATGGGCCCAGGGGATACACTCACTGAGCCGCTGAAGGAGAGGAAGAGTTTAAGGAGCACGTCCTCGGAGAAGGGCGGGTGCCGGGCCACCAGGTTGATAAAGCGCTTCAGGGCCCTCCGGCGGCCCTCGATGAATTCCCTGTCGGCTGGAGCAGAGTACAGGGTCACCAGGCAGTCAGCAGAGCCCCACTCAAAGCGGGCTTCCAAGCAACTCATCAGAGCCAAAGACCACAGGGGGCAACAGAGCTCCCAAACACACAAGGGAATGGCTAGGTCTGTCAGTGCCAATGGAAAATACTGGGAGGTTAGGCGTGGTGACACACATCTGTGTCGCTAGCACTTGGAAGACTACAGCTAGCTAGAATATAGCCTGAGCTACAGAGTATCTGAGGCCAGACCCCGACCACAAAGTAAGACCCTATCCTACACAAAAAGCAATGGAGAACCAGTAAAATTCCACACGGCCCTCGCCCTCTATGAGAAAGGCAACTTAGGAGGACGTGGCCAAAACACAGCTTTAATGTGCTGATGATTAAGTGCTCACGGCTGGTAACTACACTTATTACTAGTCAGCCAGGTCTGGCGACACAGGCCTTTAATTTCAGCACATGGGAGGCTGAAGCAGGAAGGCTGCAATCTCAGGGAGCCCAGGCTATTCAGAGCTGCAGAGTGAAATCCTGTCACACAAACACTAAAAGTCAAGCGTGGTAGCATATGCTTTTAATCCCAACACTCAGGAGGCAGTGAGCAGCCAGGTCTAAATAATTAGCAAGTTCTAGGGCAGCCAAGGACTGCCAGTCTCAAACAAAGCAAAAAGAAAATTACAGTGAGATAAGGCCCACCCCCACCCCACCCCCACTTAAACCCTCCAGGTGTCCTGACAGCTAAGCGCTCAGAAATGTTAAGTCAGGTGACAGTGTTTGCCAAAGCTCCAGGCACTCATTAGCCCTGACTGGACAGAGCCAGCTTGGATGCAGGCAACGGTCCCTTCCCGACAGTTCAGCTTCCAATTCCCACTGCGTGCAACATTCCTGTCAGTGAGCAGCGCAGCTGTCCCAGAGGTGCAGAGGGCTGGGCAGGAGGGCACTCACCAGCAGCTGAGCCAGCCACTGGGGTAAGATGGAGCCACGTCTAGAGCCACAGTGAGGAGCGTCAGGACGGGAGCTGTATCTCTGTCTACATGCAGCCCGCCCGAGCTCCCCGGCTGTGCAGTTCACTTGCACTAGAAGGTTGGGGACAGCAGGAAAGTGAGCCAGCAGCCTCTGCACCTTGTCTAATGTAGCCCAGGCTGGTCTGGACCTCACGATCCTCCTGCCTTACCACCTAGGATTAGGCTGCCCATTTAATGGTTTACAGCGGATTGTCAACTTGGTAAGATCTAGACTCACCAGCTCTGGGCATGTGTGTAAGTTTCTAGATTCAATTAACTGAAGAGGGAAGACACACCCGAAAGGCGGCCAACTCCATTCCTTGGTCTGAGGTCCAGCAATGAAGAAAGCCACAAAGGAGCTGAGCTCTCCTCTCTCTTCCTGACTGTGGATGCATTGTGAGCAGCTGCCRCAGAGCGCTCCTGTGGCCGTGCCTTCCCCATGACTGCTTAGTTGCTTTTATCTGACATTTTATTACAGCAACAAATACACCAATCAAGTTTCATTGGGGCTCTGGAGTCATTTGCAGCTGATAAGAAAGATCCAGCGATGGCTGGCCTGATCCTAGTAACCCCATGCACAGCATAAAGCACCCAGYAGGGGCAACACTGGGGCCAGAAGGCGCCTGAGGCTAGCCRCCCTTCTCTACCACGAAAGGGCTAAGCCAGAGAGCTCTGACCCAGAAGGACCAAGGCGCACGTGCACTGCAGCCCCTCCTAGACCAKGAGCTGCAGCAGCCTGGGCTACAATGGGCCGACCCAGCAACATGCCACCAGGTGYGCCGCTTGCTTCCACCTTCCGGGGCCTCCCTGCACCCGGCCTTACCTCCCAGCACTCTCTTGGGCGGAAGGGCTGGTACCATGCGGTACGGGAACTTGTGAAGCAGCACTTCATGGAAGACCACGAAGTCATTGTAGCGTCTGTACACAGAGGACTTGAAGCGCTATAAAACAAAGGGGGCATGGCAAGTAGGACATCACCAAGTACACAATTTCTTCTAGGCAGGGGCTCTGCCACCGAGCCACACCCCAGCCCAACAGTGGGGGATTCTAGGCAGGGGCTCTACCACTGAGCCACACCCCCAGCCCCTCACTGGGGGACTCTAGGCAGGGGCTCTACCACTGAGCCACACCCCCAGCCGCTCACTGGGGGATTCTAGGCAGGGGCTCTACCACTGAGCCACGCCCCAGCCCTCTTTTTACTTCTTGAGATCTGGTCTAACTAAGCTGTCCAGGCTGGCCTTAAACTCACACTGTACCTCAAGCTGCCCTTTAAGTTCAACTCTCTCGCCTTTTGCTGCCAGGTCCCTGGAAGCCCATGCCTCTGCCATCAGCCCTCTTCGCCTTTTCCCASCATGCAACAGGACTCACAGAAGCAATGTTACCAAATGCCTCRCCTTCTCWCCCCACAGTTTTGCCAAAAAGTAAAAGTTCTAGAATTCTGCCTAGAAATACAAATTATGATGTTTACATGGCTCTCTGTCATGATGAGACTCCTTCACAGCCTGGATGGGTATGACCACGCTCTTAAAAAGTAATGCGTACRGCTGAGGAGCGGGTGAGGTAGGTACAGCACTCACTATGCAGGCATGAGGCCCCAAGTTCAGATTTCCAGCATCGAGGTAAAAGCCGGATATATGGTAGTGTGTGACATTTCCTATATCCCTAGCATTGGGAAACAGACAGATCCCAACAAGGGNATAATTTAAGTCTTAATAATGTATGTGCTTGATATTATTCTCATCTCCTTTGTAAAGATTAGGAAACAGGCTTAAGGTTAGGTGACTCCCGGGGCCAAGGACCTGGCAGAGAAATAAGCGATGGGGAACCAAGTCCCAAACCTTGGTGTCTGTCTCCATGACACTCTCCGCAACAACGCTGTAACTCTAAGATGTTCGCAGCTGTCCTTGGAACTTGAAATGTCCCCCATAGACTCACATATTTTGGATCCTACTTGATGGAGCTTTTGGGGAAGATCCAGAAATCTTTTGGAAATAGAGTGGCTCTGGAGAAAGTGTGTCACGGTAGGGAGGGTCTGAGACACACAGTCAAGCCCCACTTTCTGGTTTCTTCCTGCTTTCTGAGTTTGATGTAATGTGACCGACTTTTATGCCTTTATGCCTTCTGTCCTAGTCAGCTGTCAGTYTGACCCAGCCTAGAGACATCCGAGAGTCTGAAGGGGGGACTTCCCAGATCAGAATGGCCCATGGTTGTGTCTGTGGGTAATTGCTATGACTGGTGGTAGATGTGAGAGGGTCCAACTCATTGTGGGTGATACCAGCCCCAGGCAGGCAATCCTGCATATAAGCAAGCTAAATGTGGACCAGAGAGCGAACCAGCAAACAGCCTCCCTCATGGTTTCTTTCTTGAATCCCTGCCCTGACTTCCCTCAAGGATGGACTGTGTAGAGATGAAATAACCCTTCCTTCCCCACATTGCTTTTGGTCATGAATTTTATCACAGAACAGAGAAGCACACAGGGACATCTTCCTGCCTATTCCCATTGCCTTCCTTGCCRTGGTGGACTATATCCCTCTGGAACAGAAAGCCCAAATAAACCCTTTCTCTTGTATATTGCTTTTCTTAGGGTATTTTATCATAGCAACAGAAAGGAAATGAACACACAGGCTACCACTAGACAGAAAGGTCAGTTTCAAAACACCAGGGCCAAAGTGTTTAAAATGTGATAAATGAATGAATATGTATATGGTAAATGAAACATATACATGTGCATAATACACAAATACATACATATACACATACATATATACATATATACCATCCACATATACACATATACATACACATACATACATACATGCATACATATATATGTGCATACACATACATATACACATGTACACATATACACATATACACACATACACACATACACACATACACACATACACACATACACATATACACATATACACACATACACACATACACACATACACGCATACACATATACACATATACACATATACACATATACACATATACATATGAATGTGAATATATGCATATATATGATTTTTTAAAACATTTGTTACTTTAAAATTTTTCGAGTAAGATATATAACATAACAACAACAACAAAACTCTACTAAACCATTAAACTGCAACACTGTCCTAGTAGCTCTGTCTAATCCCCCACCCCCATCTGCCATTCCACTTTTGGCCTCTGTGACTTTACCTTGTACATAGAGTCACAGAATATTTGCTTTGCATCTGGCTTTTTTCACTCATTATAATATTTTCCATATTCATCCACTTTGCAGCATATATCAAAATTTCACCTAAGGCAAGGTACTATTCTATTGCATTTACACACCGTCTTTTGTTTATCTATTGATYTGTTGATGACACCTGGGTTGTGTCTACCCGTTGAGCACTATGAACTCCATTGACATGACCACTGGTGTACAAGTCTGTTTGATGTTTGCTTTTCCTACTTTGGGGTAAATACTTAGGAATGGCACTGCATGGTCATGTGATGGTTCATGGCATCTCATGGTGGTCTAGACCAGTGTGGGCATCACTTCCTCTGCTTATTGCCTCTGCGTTCTCGTTGGGGAATTACCCACTGACACCCTTTCCCATCCACAGTTTGAATCAGGTGTCTCCCATGTTGCGAATGCTTGGTCCCCAGATTCTGGTGCTATTTTGAAAGCTATGGAGTCCTTAGGAGGGGAGGCCTTGGAGTGCTATACCCATCCCCAGTTCGCATCTAGCTCTCTCTGYTTCCTGGTCTCTTACAATGAGAGGAGTTTACACCTCACACTCCTGCCACCCTGGGTGAAGCCACTTTAACACAGYCATCCTCACTATGATGGATGGAAACAAACCATCTAAATAAACCCAAATATGGAGCCCAAATAAAACTCTCTTCCCTTCTCTGTYAAGCATTGGATTGTAGCATAAAAGTAGCCRAAACACCCATTTAAAAATTGTAGTTTGTTTTCATATACTCTACTTATTAAAATAAAAACCGTACTGTTGTATGATTTAAGAAAATGTCCACCTGATTGAATCCGTTCCCTGCTCACATATCTCAAATCACCTCTGGGATAAAGTTCTCTCTACCAGAGCACAGGCTAGATCCTGTGACTCCTCCTCCAGCTCTTGCCCCATGCCCAATGCTACAGAAATTCTAACTGATGCATCCATATTTGATGTTTTCACTTTTTGAAGGGATTATGCCTTTGTCTATGTTCTGCCACGAACTGAAATGGCCTCTTCCCCTTCCCTCTTCCCTCTCCTTGCTTTTCTTCAGCTACATAAACTCTAATCCCCTGTTACATTCGGCTCAGGATCATTTCCTCAAGCAGATTTGCTATGATTTGAATGTATCCACCCCAGTCAGAGTTTATGTCGATACTTAATCTCCATTGCTGCAGTATAATACCGGAAAATAAAATAAGTCCTTTAAGAAAGTGATTTAGTCATGAGGGCTCTGCCCCATGAATGAGTTGGCGCATCATTATTGGGCTGGGGGAACTAGCTAAACCTCCTTCCATGCCATCTTCCACACAATAATAAGTTTCTGTCTTGAAGCAGATAGTAGGACACTATCTCTACTGACAGGTTGAGTTTGAACTTCCCAGCTTCTATAACCATAAGAAATAAATTTTTATTGCTTAGTAATTACTCAGCCCCGGGTATTTTGTTACAGCAGCACAAATGGATTAAGACACCTTCTAACCCCTTCAGACTTCAGTCTGGTTTTGATCAGACATTTGTTGTATCCTGCAGACACCTCGGTTATTTCTCTGTTTAAATAATGTGGTTACTTCTGTGTGCTTCCCACAGGGGACACAGGAAATGTGCTCACTCCCTGAGAGTAGGTGTGGACCTTGCTCATTTCGGATCCAATCAATGTCTATCACACACAAAAAAGAGCTYCACGTTGCTTACCTAAAATGAAGTCCTTATTTACACTACTAAGTTGCTGAACAATGAAAATTTTGGATTTTTCTCTATCAGTGATATAGTAGTTATGCTGAACCTTTCTCTCAGAACTGGAAATTGTAACATTGGTGGCTTCAACTTGTATGGCTTTAATTACTAGTAATGTTGAGTCATTTCCCAATATGCTCCTCAATTGGTTGATTCTCTTCTTTTGTGAATTCTGTTCAAATTTCTTTTGTTCAGTTATCTGTTGGAAGCATGTTTTCCCTATTGATTTGTAAGAGCTTAAAACTAAGACACTATTAACCCTTTAATATATTTGCCATCAGATATGTCTGTTTGTTCTTTCCCAATTATTTTTGTTTTTATTGTAAAATGTGTGAATAGTTTTAGGTTATCAAATCATATATATTTTTAGCTTATCAACTTGCCTTCTTTTATTTATGAACRTGAGCATTACATAATGACTTTCTGTTGMATTGCTTTCAATAATATTGGATAAGAATAATCACATTAAGGGGCTATCGATTGCTCTATGAGTCCTTGGATAGAAATCYTAAGCATAATTATGTTCATAGAAATCATTAAATGGGTGGGAAATAATGGAAAACACTAAAGCTAAGTGAAAAATCATCGAATTTGTATTGTAAACAGATTTCCTCAGAACTTCCATCGCTCTTATTATGGAGAGACTAAAGCCTCGAACTTCAAGTGAGATTGAAATTGCAAAATCAYAGTCTGGAAAGAAGGGAGAAGAAGAACACAGTTTATGAAGCGCTAGCCCTGGTCACACATGATTCACAGGTAAGTATCGTCTTGATCAGCCCTGGCTCTTCATGGATTGTTTATCAATGTTTAACTGTCTAGACGTGACCTTTACAGCAACACCCAGCTAACCGGCTGCTCTAATTTGAGAGAAAGTAGAGGAACACCTGGACATGCCTRGCCAGGTCTGGGTGCAACAACTGACCAGCTCTGAGTCCCGGCTTACCTTCTCTAAGGGCCCATGGCTCCCATGGGTTTCCCAGGCCTCTTCATGCCTAGTGGCCTGATCCCTCAGGCTRCAGAGAAGTGACCACTGCTGACCTCACTGATTGTCTCCATATGACAGGTTTCTGCAGGCTTTGGAGTTGGTGTAGAACATCAGGCCAGGCTGCCCAAACATGCTGGCTCACCAATTGTGGGACCATGAGAGAAATCCAAGTTCAGATTTTCTGAACCAGGATT
>BDUI01000593.1:101745-114312 GCA_002335545.1 Apodemus speciosus | reverse complement strand
GTTTGTTTTTGCCAGCTTCAGTTTTGCTGGTAAGGTCATCTTGTTGCTGAGGCATTCCTCAGTATTAGAACCTGCTTCTTTCTTTGGGATTCCAACATAGACTCTAGGAACCCTTGGGACTCTAGCACAAGATTGGGATTGCTGAGACATGCAGTCTTACGGAATGAACAACTACCAATTCTCAGCCTTTCTGTTGTGACACAGCCATTGCTATTTTACCCAGACCATGACCCTCTAACAAATCTCCTCTCTCTCTCTCTCTCTCTCTCTCTCTCTCTCTCTCTCTCTCTCTCCATCTCCCTTCCTCTCCCTCTTTCCCTCCCATCAGTTCTGCTTTTTTAGGAAGCTCTAATAACAGTCTCCTTCACTTGGAACAGGAAACAAGTGTACGTTTCTGGCACTGGGGAAACACCCACACACTCTGCTGCAACATCTACATGCACAGAAGAGTGAGGTAAAGCAGACAGGTACACGCACAATGGCTTTCATTGTTGTTGCTTGTGTCACAGTCTTTATGGGTGCTGCACACTGCCACATGGGACAAATGACAACTTTTTAGAGAGATTGAAATTGACAAACATGTACTAAAAATGGGTATTCTCATCCTGGCTGAGTCATCTAATGCACACGTCTTTGCATTCTCTGCATGCWCTGACCTTTGGGAACAAGCTTCCTAAAAGCCTAAAGGCTTCTGCCATGTGTCAGGCTACCGAGATTTCTCTCCCTCACCTCAACTCCTTATTTAGTTTCTCATAGCCTTCCATGTGACTTGCCCGGGCCAGAGATCATGCTAAGAGAGACAGGGAAAGAGAAGCAGGTCAGAAGTCAGTGGTGCACAATTTATTGCCACTGTTTAAATCATGTAAAAGGTCCCAACTTCTAGACACACACCATATGACATCACAAAGTCGGTGGAATTTGTCACAGAGTCCRGCTGTAGTGTTCTCTAAATCACTRCATTGTGATCCAGTTAACCCAGGAAATATAACTGTTCTTTAAAAATCTACAGTGATTAAAAAGTATGTATTTTAAGAAATTGGTGTCCTTATTAGGAYCTCTATTGCTGTGCTAAAACTCAACAACTGAAAGTAATTGGAAAGGAAAGGGTTCATTTCACTGGATACTTTCCTGTCACTGAAAGAAGTGGAGGCGGGGACTCAAGGCAGAAACCTGGAGGCAGGAACTGAAGCAAAGGCAATGGAGGAGTGTTGTACACTGGCTTGCTCCTCATGGCTTGCTCAGCCTGCTTTCTTACAGAACCCAGGGCTGCCCAGGGTGGCAGAGTGCACGGGGCTAAGCACTCCTGCATCAACCACCAATTAAGAAGCTCCACAGGCTTATTACACACAGGTTCGTCTGGTGGGGGCATTTTATCAATCTAGGTTCCTTCTTCCCAAGTAACTCTAGTCTACGTCAAATTGGCATAAGACTAGCCAGCCCAGTTGGGTTTTACAATCCAAATATAACCACAGTAGTGGCTATTAATTGGACTCAACCTGGAAGGATGGCCTATGTCAACAGTACACAGGTGAAGGTGTGACTTATAATCATCTAAGAAATACGCTCAAAATATTTAAGGAATTCCTTTGAGGGTCAGGGACAGCTCAGTTGGTAAACTGGTTGTTGCACAATCATGAGACCCTCAATGTGATCATCAGAAAGCCAGGTACAGCGACACACCTATAATCCTAGTGTAGATAGAGGTCAGAGGATCCTGGGGCTTGCCGAGGTTAATGACAGATACTGTTTCAAAAGTGAAGGTGGAAGGGTTCCTTCCACCTTCAAGAGACGGCTCAGTGGTTAAGAGTTCTTGCCACTGGTTCTTTTATAGGACCAGAGTTCAGTTCCCAGCACCCACATAAGGCAACTCACAACCACCTGTACCTCCAACTCTAGGAGATCCAACACCCTCTTATGGCTTTTGTGGGACCTGGCACACATATGCACACATATATGAGCGCACACACAAAATAAATCAATAAATCTTGAGGAAAAAACTAAGCTGTGAAACAATTGAGGAAAGACACTTGATGTCAACTGYTGCTCCCACATACACATGTACACTTACACACATACAAATTTAGGAGATTCCCATGAAAATTTAAACTGAAGTGAAATATTATCTCATCTGCTAGATGGACAAGAATGACAAAGTCTGACAATATTAATAATTAGTGAGGATGAAGGTCACAGGCTGGAACAGTCACTCATCACAAGTGGGAGGGTATAAGTCGGTATAACCACTCTGGCAAATAGATTCACATCACCTAATGAAATGGAAGATGCATCCAATATACACCCTAGCAATTCCATCTTTGTTATATGTTACAAAGAGTCTCAAACAGGCACACCAAGAGATCTGCAAAAATGCTTACAATAGTGTTAGTGGTGATTATAAAACCCTGGAGATAGCCCAAGTATTCAATGACCGAAGAGAGAAAAGAAACTTACTTTTGTGCAATCAATTCAACAGGGCATCAAAACAATAGACCAAAGCTACATGTATCAGAATGAACAGGTTACAGAATGATGGAATGATTCCATTTGTATTAAAAGATTGCAGATCGAATAAATGCTTGGTGTGTAGATCACACACTTAGGTGGCTAGGCTATAAAGAAAGATAAATGAATGATTAACATACAATACAGCAGTAGTTACTCCCAAGGGTAGAGAGATGTCTGTGGACTAAGTACATATGTTTGTATACACACACACACACACACACACACACACACACACACACACACAAGGGAAGACAGCATTTAGATTCTTTGGCCTGGTGTAGAGAACTTTAGTGTTGTTGCTTAGATTGTCATCTGTAATTTGTGCATACGTATTATATGTTTTGTACATGCTAGATCTCATAATGTAAAATGTTCAAGTTGGTAGGCCTCAGCTCAGATACCTTGACTTGGTGTCTTTAATAACCTTTGTTTAATAATTTCTTTATAGACCCCTGTGCACTGCCCAGTAAAGAGTGATTTACTTACACACGAGGCACTAGCATCCATGCAAGAGCAACTTAAAGCAAGGATCAACCTCAAGTCATCTGAAAATGGGCACAAAAGCAGAAAACAGAGCTCGGAAGACTATTCAGAGGGGGACAGTAGCTTTTTGTGGTGGTAGGGTTGGAGAATGGTGTATAATACACATCCAAAAGCATCGATTATTGTGTCACCTCCTTCAGCCCACATGAGCCCTGTCCCTGATAGGCTCCATCAATGTATGAGTCATTCTTAAGATCTTGGGTACAGCACAGGCTGTGATCATAGCTTTTGCTACAGTCTGAAACAGGACATTGTGAAAAGAGCCTTTGCTTGGAACWCATCATGGTAGGTAGGCATCTAGACCTGCACATGAAATCCCATGCTGTGACCTTGGTCCAGTCCCTCCTCTCCTCAGAGTCCTGGCTTTTCCCTCACTAACTTTGAATCCAAAAGGACAGTGAAGGATAACAAGTCCCACTGACTTGTCCGGAAAATCCATTCCCATTTACGGTTTCATTTCTTCCTGAAAACCCGAAACCCATGCTGTGAATTTAAGGAACTGCTGGGTTTTCTGTGTCCAAGGAATTGGAAGTCTTGTGGTTTGTCTGGAAACAGATCAGAAGGCTGCAGCGGGGCTTAATGTTTTCACACCTCCCTGTAAAAACTCTCCAAATATGTAACCACTACCACGAGTCAGTGTCTCCTCTTCAGGTCCTAAAATTTTGTCAGGCAATATTCATAAAAAGCTCAGGACCGAGGAAAGCATCATGCAAAACAAGCGTGCACCCTGAATATTCATGGAGGAGTCTGAAACACACATTTAAACCGGTCGCACCGCACCTTCCCAGTTAAGATTGGCAGATTCAGCAAATAAAAATGCAGAACACTAGCGAAGTTTTCCATAAGGTTGGAATAGGTTTTGGTGCATGTTCTGAGCATCACTTGAGACATACAAAAGAGGGGGAGAGAGAAAGAGAGAGAGAGAGAGAGAGAGAGAGAGAGAGAGAGAGAGAGAGAGAGAGAGAGAGAAACTTTTTCAGAAATTCAAATTGAACTGAGTGCTTCTGTTTTGTTTGGCAGTCCCATTCCAGATAGACAAACAGATCAACATGTTATTCAGTTTTTATACTACCTTGGGAAATCTGTTGAAGAGTTCTAGAATCATACTTCTATAACCTGGTAAGTGTAAAGGGCTGGATTCATCTTCAAATTAGATTCCTGTGTTCCGTTATACATGGGTCAAGGGGCCATGGAGAAACAGAGATATTCAAAGCCTATTTTCAAGGAGCCAAGGTTGTGCAGGGCTGGGAAAAGCTCTTCATTTCAAAGGAATTAGGCCTCTAAGTCTTGTCCTGGCCTACCCAAGACACGCTCCCTTACCTCTGGGCATCTCATTAGAACGCTCTGCCTCTGGTCCATCCAACAAGTTCATCCTCGAGGCCTCCTCAGAGGGCACACGGCGCCAGGACCAGCTCTGGTTCCCATGGTTGTGGAGGGGAGGAGAATATTCCAGCTCACAGGGGAAGTCAAAGCTACACTCCAGACCTGCAACGACAGCAAAGATCAGTGAAACAAGCTGTTCCCCCAAACAGGAGCCTTGCCCTCCCCGAGGCCAGCCTTCCCCTCATCCCCCATCCCTGCCTGCCCAGGAGATGTGAGCTACAACTCCATCAGTGCTCCAGGCTGCTGAAAGGAAAGAAAATATGTCCGTCCCGGAACTCATATTGTAGGACAGTGAGGGCCTGGACTCGCTGGGGCTTCTGGGAAGGAGGGAGAAGTCTTCACTGTTGGGTAGCACAGCCAGTCTGACTCGGTCTGAATTTGAGTCTGCCCCTGGTACTTACCGGCCCTCTGGCTTTAGTTTCCCTCCCCCTTGTTGACTGGAGTGATACAATAAGCCTTAAGAAGTGTGTGTTCAGGAGAAAACGCAGGCGGGCCCTGCCGTGTTCTGTCTGACGGAGAAGCCCCAGACTGAAGCAAACCCTCATGTTCCCCCAGCCAGGCTTTCCACCCTGCTCTCTTCACCTGAACCTCTGCTGTAACAGGGACAAAGCCGCGAGGGGCCTGGCTCACTCTCTCCTGAGAGAGCACGAGGGTCAGCCACTGAGGATGGAGACTCAGAGAAGGGCAGGTGGAGGAAGCCTTGCCCTGAGAGTCACGTTCCACGTGGGCTTGTGTGGGGGGTATCTACGTTAGAAGGGGAAACCTCAATTAGACTCATTCTGTGCTAAGCAGTGTGTGTACTTACCTCACATTCAAGACACTTGGGCCTCTTTTCTCTCTGTATTCACTGTCTAGCATCTAACATGGCTGAAGTGCTTTGCACAGGGCAGGCTCTCAGAGCATGCCAGTGGCTTCACAGAGCATGTCCATAAACAGACCTCAGCCACCTGCTTCTTACCCTCCTTACCCACTATAATGTGAGCTATTAAGAGAGAAAGTTGCTTGTAGAAAGGACAGAACACTGGACAAGGACTRTGGTTCCCCACAGTCCAGGCTGGGCTGGTCACTTCATTTTCTGTATCAGTAGAACATAGGGTTTATAAACTAGATGATTCTAGAAGCACTGAGGGAAACTGGCCCTCCACCTTTGTTACTGATTTGCTGATGACCTTTTAGAAGTCATTTACCCTCTCTGGGCCTCCAATTCCTCAAACAGCAGATCCTAGCCAGATGTTTTCCAAAGTTCTTTCTCCATTTAACTTTGGTAAGATTCCTAAGTCCTTGCTCTTGGAAGGGTTATTGCTAATTTAATCAATCAATCTCCGGCCATGCTAATGGGTGCTAGCTCCCAATTAACACTGGTGCTTTTAAACAGCTGCTTCGGAGGCCACTGTTCCCATCTCCAAGATAAGCCTGGTACTGGGAATTTCAGAACGGAGAGAGAAGGAGAAGTGGAGCTGATTCTGGTGCAAGCAGCCAGCCGCTGGAAGGTCCCAAAATCATATCCATGGGCAGCTGGCCCTTCCCAGGAGTAGGACTGAAGTGATTCCCATCGACACAGCCAAACTATCTAAGTTAGAGGCAGGGAAACTCCCAATTACACTTCTATTAAGTATCTGCTTCTGGGCAATAGAGATGTATGTTTTATGTTTCTCGGTGGCTCTGCAGGAGCCGATTCCTCTGGTTCTAAGGTTAATATTACTTGCCCTTTCATGGTTCAGACAATTCCCTTTATAATGTGGAGATGGTGCCTTGCTTGTATTGGCATGTCACTTGATGCCTTTGTATCTTATCAGAACTGAAGATGCTTAGCCTGACTCTGAGGACTGCTTCCATGACGCCGGGCCTAGTGTGTGTGTGTGGCAGAACTGCTTTTGTTGTTGTTGTTAATCTCTCTTTCTCTCCATGTCTCTCGGTCCCTCCCTCTCCCATCTCTCTTGAAAGRGTCTCTCGGATCCCACATTGGCCTCCAACTTGCCTCTATGACTAAGGATGACCTGGAACCCCGATCCTCCTGTTCCCACCTCCTGAGTGTCGRGATTATGGGTACCTGTCACAGCCCTGTCTGTGTTCATGTGGTGCCAGTGAGCAAACCTAGGGCTGTGCGCATCCCAGGCAAGCACTGAAACAAGGGAGTCTCAGCCCTAGCCCCTTAATCTTCAACACGGGCATGCCAGGCACTTTGCTTTGGTATCAGAATGCCAGGAGAAGACTGGTACTGTGTTTAGTACTTTGCAATACCAAAGCTGCGGACAAAATGAACAGCACGGCAATTACTCGAGGCTTCAGTGGAGAGGGCCCAGAGTCTCCATCCATACTCGTGAATGTGAAAGAAAGGGAGGGAGAGAGAGAGAGCTGTCGCCTACCCAACAGTGACAATTACCAGAGCCTTTTCCCAAAGCTCCAGTCTCCGCAACTGTCATCTGCCGCATCTACTCCTCTCCAAATAAAGCTTTTCTATTTGAGACAGAAGTGTACTGTGCCTAGTGAGATGCCGCCCGGCAAATGTGCCTGTGTTCATGTTAGGCGAACAGACCACAGACTGAGCATCATCACTTCTGGGGATGTCTGGCCTCTAGGGAGTGTGGTAAGCCACTGTGTGGGGGTCAAACCCTGCCTAATCCAGCAGGCTATGCAAATGTCCCATCATTCAATGAGTTTGTTTTGAAATTCTTGCTTGGAGCCAGGCCCCCTTTAGCTGTCACAGCTGTACTTCCTGGCTTTAAAATAGGAABGGAGTTAATATTGCTGYTCATTTTGAGGTGAAACTGAATTGGATTTTTCTACATTCTGATTTAATTTCTTATAAAACATTGAGAAACAGGTTGCCTTTTTTTCTTGCTTCTAAACCACCTTTAATATCTTTAGGCAATAATATYATTTTCTCTAACAGCATCAGGAAAAATCAGAAACTTGAGCCTTTTCAAAGGATCTATATATAGGTGCTTCTTAAAGACCTCTCTTTTGCCCCTTTCTGACTCAGGACCTATGAGGCAGGAGCTACAGCCTCTCACAGAAAGTATTTAGAGAGATCAATGGATTCATCAAAGTGGCTCAGCCTTTCACTGGCCAAGACAGGTCCACACCCAAGGGAAAAGACACTCAGTGCGTGCCCCTCAGGTTATCTGCTAGGGACAAGTCTAAGTACATTTTTTCTGTGATTGTTTTTAATCTACAAAGCAACACTGAGAAGTAGGTGGTGTTCTCTCTCTATAGATGAGGAAACTGAAGCTCAGGACATTCACTTTTACTAAGATGGCAACACCCACTCCTAGGGAGAGCCCGGAGACCCAAGGCTGGGGCATGATGTGGAGCCAGGGTTTTCCCTTTTCCCCTCCCTAGCTTCAGAATCAAAAGTCCATGGGCAAAGACCAAATAAAGTAACTTTTGAATGTACTGGCTAATTTCAGTTGTTGACTTACCACAATAAGCAGCAATTGGTGTATAACGAGGTCCATCTTTGGGTGTGTCTATGGGAGCGATCCCAGAGGGGAGTGCATAAAGAGGGGAGACACGTTTAGTGAGGGCAGCACCATGTACTGGGGTCCTTGACTGAACAGAAAGGAGGAATTCCACAGAGCAGCAGGAATCATTTCTCGGTTTCATGACCAGAGCGCAGTGTGACCAGTCACCTCAAGCTCCAGGAGCCACTAAATCTTTGCTTCCATGATGGACTATATTCCTCCCAAACCATGAGCCCAAGCAAATCTTTCTCTCCTTACATCACATCTCATCAAGTTTTTGGTCACAGCATAGAGGAAAGTAAGTAGACACTGAAGACTGCTGTGGAGACAGCTGTTTTTTTGACGCAGACTCTGTCAACAGTTCACATCTCCAGAGATTTCTGCACAGGAGAAAGATCTATTGTTCTTCAATATCAGGCCCCTTTACAGTGACTGTGACCTTCAGAAGGATCCAGAGATCTCAATCTTACTGAATATATCCATTTGTTCTATGAGAAGCTGACCATAAAAAACAACAACAACCAATTATCATGTGCCAATTAAAACTATAAAAGAAGAAAGGAAGGGAGTTACTATCCCACACTACTGAATGAGCAGCAACAATCAATCACTGTTGCCCTATAGTGGACTTTCTTATCAATTCTCTCATGGAAGAAAGATAATGGAATCTTCTAGAAATGATCTGCCCACTGAAAAGAGAACAAAGGTCTATAAAATAAGTCTTTGGTAGGGCATAGTCATGATGGCTCTAGGACCTGCACACAGCGCAGCTGAAGAACCCTGGCAGGCCTGTGTTCTCTAAACCTGCATTGCTGCATTTGAAACTGYACAGAAAGGGGCATTCTTTCCCCACAGCGCTTGTCATCTCTGGGCCCACAGACTCTCATGGACCACACCTGCAGCTCCTCCTGGTGCTCCTCCTCTCGTAGCCAAACCAATGGATCACTAGCACTGGAAGGGGCTACAGGTGTGTGATACTTAAAGTGGACCTTTCCCCCTCCAGATTCTTACAGACACATTAAAGGAGCCTCAAGCAAGTTGTACAACTGGTCAAGAATGACCTCTCTCTCTCTNTGAGACTGACAACAGCAAGCAGCCATGCCTGAGGCATGTGCCTCAGAAGACAGCAACTGAGGTGGAAATGGAGCCTCCTATCCAAGCCACAAACCAGGAAAAGACACTCAAGGAACCGGGCTCCTGTGATGTCTGTAACAACACCACAGAATGGCAACGGGGAGACTTAGTGTCTTTAGACACTGGATTTCCCATTGGTTGRGCTTAGAAAATCCATCAGTCCTCCTTTGTATCCAGATGTCCCTGAGGACCCCCCAATGCACCTTTGTGTCTCCTAAATCTTCAAAATGTTAGCCCAGAGACATCCTAAACGCTTGCTAAGTCCCCGAAATCTAAGTCCAGGCAGGGAACAAGCAACCAATCACCTTTAGTTTTCAAGACATTATCTCAAAGTCAGCCATTTTCTACATGACCTTGGACATATCAGGAGCTTTAAAGAGCAATTATACCACAAAGTTAAGCAAGTATTGTAGAATTAACAAGAAAAGACAATGTCAAGCTTAAGGGCCCCATGTCATTGACTTCTTCTCTGTCAAGAGTGTTTCAGAACTCAAGCTAGCAGTTGCCCTAGGACCTTGTCTCTAGAACAAGTTGTCCATAGACTTTAGAAGGTTGCTAATTTGCATCATCAGACCTATCTTAATACATATTTCAGTTTATCATGAGGAATAGTCTTTATGTAGTGATCTAGACACCAATCTGAAGGATGTAGTGGCAGATGGTCCTTTTTAGTATTATCTCTTATAGCATATTATGGGTGGTTTTGCTTTTAGTAACAATCCCAGAGCCAGAGACTGCTAGAACATGGAGTAAATGACATTTGAGATCTAACCCTTTTCTTTCATTGGACAAACCTGGAGACCTATGCAAGGGAAAGACTTACCCAGAGCCATGTATGGCACTGGTCAGAGTCCTTCACTAGATACAAAAGGCATTTCYCCTGCTTGGCGAGGGCCTTTGGAACGGCACATCTCTAGAGAGCACTAAGCTGGAGCTAGGTGAATGTCAGAGCGACTGATCACCAGTTTTTACTTCTCCTGGCTCTACTTGTTGGGCCATCTATCTGGGCTCATTTACTCCATGGCATAGACATCCCAATGTGTTCCTGATAAATCTGCTTCTGTGTATTCCATATGAAACTACATGAGGTGCCAGGCATATGTGGTGATGCTCTTGCCGCTGGCCTTTAGGAACATCTGCATCTCATGGAACAGTTCTCTGAGCAGAGCAGGAGAAAGTAGCATTCTCAGGACTGTCAGTCTTTTAGGATTGTGCCTCGCACAAGGAAACTCCCCCGGCAGCTGCAAATCTTGGGGCACAAGCCAAGGTCTCATTTCTTCACGAGATCTGTCAGAACCTCTCCACTGTAGACCTGAAGAGTCACTGAGGGCTTTGGAGTCCATCTGAGATGTAGAAACTGAAGCTAGAAGCATTTGTGGGGCTTGCTGAAGGATGCACAGTGGGTGGGTTACAGAAATGGCACTAAAATCCTGTGGGTTTTGTTATAATTACTTAAAGCTTTGGGTAACAAACAAACAAAGCAATAACTTATACAATTAGGAAAATTCTCCAAAAAAAATCCACTGGTGTTTGTTGTTGTTGTTTCTGGAATAAGTTGGCAAAACTACACATGGCTAGATTTCAAATATCTCCCAATGATCGAATGGCTCAGTTCATCTCCAGGAAGGCTTTTAGGGCTCTCTCAAACTAGATGTGCTCTTCTGCCAATAAACTGCTCTTTGATGGTTGCTGGAAGCTTCCTGCTGGTGAGAAGGTCTGTTCACAGGCCAGAAGCTACATTGAGAACGGGCTGAGAGAATACACTGGCCTGGGAGGAAAGGGGAAAGAGCACTTGAGAATTCCTGGAAAGGCTTCCAGCACTGAAACAATTGGACTTGTGATTTTAGGCAATTCATTTAACCACTTGAGGCTTGGTTTCCTTATCTATGCATAGGGGAGCACATTACATTACAATATTGTATCTCCTGTGAACTCTATGAGCTCATATATGGTAATGAACAAAGACATGCTCTTTCATTCCTGTGTGTGTGTTCATGCACAAGCCCACACACACATGTGTGTGTATGCACACACATGCATGTCAATTTGAGTACACATGAATGCCTAAGATCTATGCTTGAAATAATCCTCAATTTATTTCATACCTTATTCAATGGGGCAGGGTCTCTGAAAGTCACCACTCACAGATATGGCTAATCTCAGCTTTCTGTCTGCCTTCTGTGACTGGAACTATAGGTGGGCTGTCACAGTCATCTGGCAGTGATATGGGTTCTAGAATCCTAACTTGGGTCCTCACAATTGTGTGCCAAATGCTCAACCACTAAGCTATCTGCTCACTTCGTGGCAGACATAACACTTTGTCCTCCTTGGGGATGAACTGAGCTGATTTGACTTGCGTGACTCAAGATGTTGGCTACAGTGGGAACCCCTTCCTCTCTCCCTGTTCTATATTGACACCTGTGGGTAAGAGGCTCCAAGGGGTACAGGGAAGCAACACAAGAGTCCTTCAAGGCACATATTCTGCCTTACTTCAAGCTATGCAAATTTAAAACTTATTTTTGCTACTTGCCAGCCATGTATTTCAGAGAAAACTGTTTAATCTCATTGTTCTTGACTCTAGAAAATGGTGATTAGATAGAGACAATGTCGTGGAACTTTCGTGAAGAAGCATACATTCAAAAAGCACACACTGGATATCTGATACACTGATGTGCACACAGTTTGACATTACATAATAGTGGGCATAACTTTGGCTGTGGATAAAATATCTGCATGCACACGCAAGTGTGTACACAAGCATGTAGAAGCCCAAGTGTTAGTGTTGGGAATCATTTTCCATCACTCTTGAATCAATTCACTGAGACAGAGTCTCTCAATCAAACTGAGAACTTGCGGCCGTGGCTAGTTTTAGGAGGGTGCAGTGGCCAACAGTAGCACTGGATGCCCAGTGCTGAGGGCAAGGCTGTGTCAAACCTTGTTTCACTCAGAAGCGTTAGGGGAAGAGTGATGAAGGAGCTCATCATTCAACGCTTCCTCTGGAGACCTTAACAGAGATCATGTGACATCATGCACTCCATTTAATCTGCATGGAGCTCTGTTTCTTGATCAGGAAATGGAGTGGTGAAATAAACAATTTCAATTGTCTTCTATAACTACCATGCTAAGACTAATCTCCCCCTTTGGGAAAGTGGCCAAAACAAGTCCACTGACATGRCTCTCACCAGCTGGGCAGCGGGAAGCCGGGAGTTCTTCCTTCCACCCCAGGCTTAGATGATTAAGGACTGCTACTTCCTTTTCCTTGGTAATTTCCTAAAGGGACACTTGGCCCACCAGTCACCTTAAGTATTAATCCACCAGCTGTCATCAACATCTGGCRACTCACTTCATAACACTAAATACCCAACCTGGTCCCTCTCCACCCCTCACTCACACCCACTATTCATTTATCGTGGGGCCCGGGAATTTGAAATCATCCACTTCCTTCCCATCACCCCGTGCCCTGGAATGCATCTGAGAACCAATCACCCAATCCAAGACATCTGTTCTGCTCACAATCAAGTGCAGAGAAGAAGGGCCG
>BDUI01000592.1:226160-247852 GCA_002335545.1 Apodemus speciosus | reverse complement strand
CTCAGGTCGGCGACCGCTTGCAGCTCTGAGCTGAGGCAAGATCTCATTTGACCTCTTGAAAAGCAGAGTCCTTCAGAATTTTCAAGCAATTTTATGAGTATGTTGATTCTTAAAAGATATGTGTGGTCAAGAGACATAAGAATGCTGGGCACAACTAGAAAAATAACTAAATAAATATCCAAACTAAAATACTAGTAGAGAAATATTCTCCACTCACTAATTTAATGTAAAGAATTCACTGAGCAAACATTATGCACTTAATGAAAGAGTAAAATTAAAGGAAAAAAAACACCTTAATGGTTTTAAAAATAGACACAATCTAATATTTGGAAATTTTCAATTACAAAATCACCTTGCTATGACTATACACAAATGAGGAAAGGAATTTGTACTTAAATAATAGGATACAGATCTGCCTGGAGGAGTAAGAAAGTCTTTATAGCAGGTAACACTTGAGACTCGTGCTGAAGGTTGGAAGAAGGTACTCTTACAGAATGTGAATGGAAAATCCTCCTGACAGAGACCTGGTGTGTTGTGTTGAGATCAGGTGAAATTCATTAAGCAGGAGAATGAAGACACTGTTAGCAAATACCAGAGACAAAGTCAGACCAAGTAAAGGAATAGCTAACTAGCAGAAGTAGCCAGGGCAGGTGAATGABCTCTACATACTAAAGCTCAAACAGTGTGAATAGCAACCATTTAATACACAGTTGAAGGACATTGTAGCTGGCCATGGTGGCACATACCTTTAATCCCAGCACTCAGGAGGCAAAGGCAGGTGGATCTCTTAAGTTTGAGGCTAGCCTGGTTTACAGAGGGAGCTCCAGGACAGCTAGAACTACACAGGGAAACCTTGTCTGAACAAAACAGATGACATAGTAAAAAAATGTGTGTTAGTGTTGTTTTGTTTCATTCTGTTTGTTTGTTTGTTTGTTTTGAAGATACTGTCTTAACTAAGTATCCCTAAGCTAGCCTCAAACTCATAAAGGAGATGTATTGGGGTAACCTTGCTATTAAGGTAGCAGTCCCCCATGACCAAATGGCTTTCTGAGCTCTGTATAAGATGGGCACTCCCTCTCTCAACAGGGCTTTTCTATCTCTTCCAGTATTTGTCTTGAGGGTGTCCCTGTACACTAGCAGCTGGCCTTGTCTGAACACTGTTGTTATACAGAGCTCTCTGCAAGGCTGCATCACTCAACCCACACACCTGACTCTGGTTCCCTGTGCTCATGATAATTAGGTTATAATTGGTTATACTACAACCAATCAGCCCTTCCTGCTCACTTGATGTCATGACCTATTAGCCCTTTTCACCCATACCATTAAAAAAATCCATTATACACCCTATCCCAGGAACAATAAAGTAAATTCATCTTCACTGCAGCTGCCTCTGGAGGTCATTTGTCCATACTCAAGGCTGTCCGAATCCTGGTATCTGCCTCTGCCCCATTTCTCCCTTCAGGCTGGTGGCCAACAACCTCTGGCTAAGAAGGGAGAGGGGGCAGTACTGAGATCAACTAGCCTCTGCCCCAGAGTGCAGGCATTGAAGAGGTGTGCCACCACACCCAGCTAGATGAGAAGGTGTTATACCCATTTCATTACCAAAAAGAAGAGTAAGATTTGATTCTGTCCTAATTTAATGAGGAACTCAGGGTTCAGAAAACAGTGGGGAAGGCTACTCAGAAGTCTGTATAGGTCATGATGTGCTATAAGAATTCTGGGAAACAACAGTATTGAGGAGCATATCATGTGAGACGTTGGTAAGTTTTGTTTGCTCTTATTGTTGCTGTTGAAAAGGGAATGGCCAGAGTCAATCTGAGGTTTTAGTAAAATAATTTGATAACTTTATAAAGGCTATAGTTTATAAATGAAAGACTACAAACTTCTGGTAAGGTGGTTGACACAGTGACCTAATTAAGATTGTAATTAAAGGTTGTAAGATTTTTTCTTCTTTTTTTTTTTTAAATAGACAACCTCTTTGGTTCTTACTAAGCTTAGTTTCTCCAGCTATGACTTGGTATCAAGCAAAATGTCTTAATTGACAGTAGAATAAATATTTTTACATGTTCAAATATGACACCCTTAAATTTTAATTGCTATAAATGCATCTGTATATTTGATGCATGTGTGGTACTGTAAATGTTCAGTAATCTCAGTACCACACAGTGCATCCCATATAGATACAGAAATATCAAGTGTGTCAGATGTTGCTCATGACTGACAGATACACTATATGAAATGTACATACTGCTCCAAAGTATTTCTTAAATGCACTGCACCAAACATCAGTATATAATTAAACTCTTGTGTTCAAGTGTCATGCCTACTGAATATTTTTTAAGAAAAGATAAGTAAGACAAAGATTTGAACTATATACAATATACAGGCTTCCTATCAGCAATAGCACTTCCTTGAAGAATCAAAAGACTTATAATTTATCAATGACATTATTTCCTCTTCAAAATGCTTCCCCCAAATGAAACTATTATTTACTGAATAATTTTAATTAAAATGCATGAAGGTTTAATAAATATATAATCAATTCCATAATCTACATATACTTTTTTAGTCATTTAAGCCAGAGGCTAGATAGCTATTTCTACAATTATACCCACTAGCTCCACATCTAGACATTAAAAGAGACTCCTTAGCAGACCCAGCCAATTGAAGAGCTCTGCTTGGTCACCCCATCATATCCCATCATATTGAATGCTCATAACAGTAGTTTTTTTATATATGTAATTTATCAGAGACACTTGAACATTTACAACAAACTCAAGTTAGAAGCACTTAAATATGAATTTTGTTATTATTCATCTATGGATGTCAGAATCCAGTTATGAAACAGGCAATAATATTCCATATGTGTTTGACTGAGCTTAGCAGAACTGAACCAAAGATGCGAACAACAAACATCCAGGGAGAAATGTAAACTTGAATATTATATCTTAAGTTATTCCTCAGCTTCCAACCACTACTGGATGTTTAGTTTACCCATTTCCTCTATTAATCAGAAAAAAATTAATATAATCATTATGAAAATCTAAAGATGAACCATTTATCTTTAAAAACTTAAAGACAGAGAACCACTAAATCTATGTGTTGTGAAAGAATGGCCCTGTCCAACAGTACCTGATCATATGCCAGTAACAGGGTTTTAAGACAAGGAGCAAAAATGTTCAAGGTCGCTTAAAACAAAATACTTGGCTGGTACTTCAACACACATACTAGATTCTATTGGGGATAATTACTCTAAAACATTCCCCATGTCAGGGTGAAATAATAATGTCTTATCTTTTGATAGGAATATCTGCAAAGTAACATTGGAAAGGATGTAGATAGATGACAAGGTGGAAACCTAAGACGTTTTTATACTCAGTCCTTCAAAGCAGGTTGAATCTTAATGCTTCCTTCCTGTCCATCAAGGTCATCTGCCTAAAATTAGCAAGAGTAGAGGACAGATCTCTTGAGTAACAGACATTGAGTTTACAGAGAAGTCATTCCCCACATGGTATTTCAGTAGATCTTAACTGCAGGATAGCCTCCTATATACAGGATGGCCGATACCTTCTCTAATGCCTAATGTGACGATGATAAACTTTGTTACTCTGGTGATAGCTGGGAAATTTCACAGCAGAAACGAAATGAATTCACCTAATTTCTTTGTTACTACACCAAAATCAGGCTGTATGTCACAGTATGAGTAATAAGTAACTTATCTGCTTTTTTTAAAATACTTTTTAGATGTTTCTCCTTTCATATAGTGATGATGTAAGATCATATTTAATGATCCAGGGTTCTATTAATTTTATCTCTTTAACCTAGTCAAGAATTTATGGCTAAGAAGATAAATTAATGAGAATTTATCTTAGTTTAGTGACATTTAAATGAGAAAAATGCCATTTATAGATCAAATGACTTTCCTATTGGAATTATATAAGCACACAGCACCTTCTATGTTGGTAACATTTCTCTGTTGACTGGCTTTACTTGGTGGTACCAGAATACAGTAGTAGATTCAAGAGAATAGGTAACACAAACCAAATATTTTAAGAATTATTTGATAAGAATATTCTATGCAGAAGAAATATCTGTAAGACTACTTTTGTTTTGGATTCTTTTATGTCTAAATTAATTTACTGTGAAAACTGTGTGGAGTAAAATCTTAGTGAGGACGAGAAGAGACTGCTTAGAGTCTAGAGAAGCTAGACATAAAAAGAAGACAAGATACAAGATACCAGCTTAGAAAAAGAACTAGAGAGGATGCTTAAAATAACTTATCTCTGATACTGGGAAGCTCATTTTCTGGTGATGTGATTTGAAAACAAGCTTAGGTTAGGCCATATGAAAATTCTGAAACAGACTTGTTTGAAGGGAAAAGAACCAGTGGTGGTCCCTGGGGAGCATTTACATCAGATAAACATGACTTGTGGAGAATGGAGAGCTCATTACGCAGATGGTCCACCAATAGAGCTGAGCACCAGGAGCTGAACTGAAACAAACTTAAATAACTATTAGGGAATGTTCTGTTTAGGTAAAATTATCCAAAATGTTCTGAGTGTATTGTTCAATGCGGCATAAAGTCACACAAATAACTTTACTATCCTGTGTGCTTTATGATCAGTTCCGTTAACTATCCTTTTCTCAGCTCRCCTGAAGGCTATACTGTGCAAATCATTCCGTTATCCCATTGAAAGTGCATTAAGTCTTTCAACTTTAATGCTCTAGGGAGGCACTGGGTCTCTCAGAGAGGTAATTTACTAAATAGTCATATGGGGTGCTATCTCCAGGAGCACCAGGGAAGTGAACTGGAGCAAAGAATTAAGTGACTGCACTAAATTCAAAAGGCTTATTACACAACTGTGGGTGTTGAAGCRGTAAACAGGGTAAACATGGGGCAAGGGCACAGCATAAAAGGAAAAGTGGGCTTCCCCTCGATAATACCGTATTTCCAACTGACCAGCAAAAAGGGAAGTAACATCTAAAAAGCAAGCATTTTTGCTAATTAGATCAACATGATCTCTGATGTCTTCTCCCAAAGGACCCAATAATTTGGGATGTTTAAATCTATTTATGCCTTCTTGAAAAGAACTACATGGAGTGCAGACATTCTGTGGTAGATATATTTTATTCTAAAATATTTTTTAAAGAAAATATAGTAAAAAGGACTTCTGTCATACTTACTCAACAACTTACCTTCAAATAAGAGGGCTCTACTTTGCATGCATTCAAGATGTCCTGTCTGACAAAATGATCCATGTCTGATAACCTTAAAAATGGCCTCCCCATTCACCAACAAGATCTTATAGAGAGAAGTTGTAATATTTTCCAAGGCATCCATTAGGATGACCACATTTAAAGTAGTAAATGGTTTAATGTCATGCCCAGTGCTAGACATAACATTGTAATCACAAAAGCATAGATACAATCTAGGAGCCGATTAGTTTTAAAAGATGTGTCCAGCAGACGTGTAGACACTAAGAAATGTCTAAAAAAATCAGCTAGAAAGAACATAATACAACATATGTATCACTATGACAATATAAATGAAAAATAATTTTATTAAACAAATTTTACTATATAAATGAGAATAAAACTATAGTGTTAACAAATGGACATAGTGTAAAAAAAAATCTGCAGCAATTTAAAATAGCCAAGAAAATATTTCAACTAAATTAATTCAAGGTACTAAACTTAAGTAAATTTTAGTCAGATTTGTTGAGAAGGATCCTGCTAAAGGAGAATTTCCATAATGCATAGTAATTTTTTTGTTTGCTTGCTTTTTAATTATTTCTTGGACCTGTTTAGGTACTATTGTGCTGTCATGGTATCTATAAGTTCATATGTGCATCAGTTACTTCTTCTGTCTAGAAAATACTGTTCTCTTGTTATCATCTATCACTTCTGTCTCTTACAGTATTTCTGTATCTTCGATGTTGTCCTGAGACCTAAGAGGAGGGGCTTAATGGCATCCCATTAAGATTGAGTGCTCCAAGGTCTCTCATTCTCTGCCATTGCCAAGTTTTGGGTTGTTGTGTTAATTCCCATCTATTACAAGAAGGAGTTTCCCTGGAGAGTAATGAGTGGGGAACTAACATATGAATATAACAGGATGTCATTAGGAGTCATTTTATTGCTGTATACCTTTAGCAAATAACAAAAGTAGGTTCTATCCTAGACCCATGACCTATCTAGTTTCAGGCTCTTGACCACTTCAACAGTGCCAGTCATTGGTTCCAACTCAGGAAGTAGACACTAAATTCAAGTAGAAAGTGGTTGGTTACTCCAAGAATATTCATGCCACTATTGCAACAGTATGCCTTGAAGACCGGCCACTGTTGTAAGCCCTTGAAAAGTCCAAACATACAATGTACCTTCATAAGCATCTATCACTCCCTCTCTACAACCTACCCTAAAACCCCTTCCCAAAACACCTCTCTCCAAACTCCATGTCATTTCTTTATCAACAGCAACTGAATTCAATCAGTACTGCCCAAGGATGGATGTGGCATTAGGTAGGTATGGGCAACCCACCAGTGGCCAACCATCAAATAAAACCAATTATCCATCTCCAAGAATCATTCAACAACTACTACTAATGAGGCTGTAGAACCTTAATAACCTCTGTGACATCTACATACTTTCTTACATACTCATCATCCCTGAGTTCTTACATTCTTTCTACTCCCTCTTCCACAAAAGTCCCTGGGTCACAGGAGGGTAGGGCTGATATAGGTGTCATCGCTATGTCTAACTCACAGTTGCTTATTCTTAGAATAATAAACAGTTATGAGTTTCTGAAAATAACTACAGGAATCTATAACACAGGAAGAATTCAAACTCAGTATGCAGTTAAAAGTACATCGGAAGTACCCACCCTTCTGCTTCCACCTTCCACATGCTAGGATTATAGACATGCACTGTCATAACAGCTTTATGGGATGCTGAGGATCAAACTAAGGAGTTTATACACTACATAAGCATTCCACTAGCTGATCTGTGTTCTTGGGTTCATAGCCCTACCTATAGACTCCTTTACTAAAATGAGGAAAAATGCTAATAACAAAGTTCAATAATGAGTTGGCAGCAAAAGTCATGTGTCATCTGGCCATCCCCTTCTAGGGAGACAGCATTTGCTGAGATGCTTATATGTTTTGAAGAATAAATAATATTAAATCTCACTTTTCATTCTCTTCCTCCAAAATGTTGTTTTTAATCAAACAATGCCAATTACTAATTCTATTCAAAACTGTTGTTAAAGAAATTGTGATCTAGCTTTTGAATGGAATTATAAGTACATCTGCATGACAAATACATATTTATCTGTAGTACACCAAAACAATATATGCTATTTATACTTTCAGAGCATTTGGATCAGAAATACTCTGCTTATAGAGAAAGGCTTAATTACATAGTTTTTTGATTGTCATTAATATAGAAAAAATACAATCAGATTTGAAACACAATATTATTAGAGTTTACTGTTTCATGTGAGTTTCATAAAGGAATAAAAAATACATTTCAATAAATAGTTTTCACAAATTAATGCAATRAAGATTTTTCATCTTTTACTCTTGATATTTTACACGTCATTACATCTTATATAAAGCCAAAATGATCAAAATGAACATTTTTTACTGTAGAGATTGTTTCCTAACATAGAAAAAATTTTGATTGTTAGTACACTAAAATGAAATTAATCAAATCATAGGGATGATGCTAAAATCAAAGTCCATGTGGAAGCAATGGTCAGATTTTATGTTGAAATCTAAGTATAATTTTTTTCATTTTTATTGGTTATTTTATTTATTTATATGTCAAATGTTATGCCCAGTTTCCTCTCCACAAGCCCTATTCCCTCCTCCCTCCCCCTGCCTCTATGAGGGTGCTCCCCTACTCACTGACCCAGTCCTGTCTCAGAACCCTAGCATTCCCTTAGTCTGACTCATCAAGCCTCCACAGGACCAAGGGGCTCCCCTCCCAGTAATGCCAGATAAGACAATCCTCTGGACTATGGGTACCCCTTGTGTACTCTTTGGTTGGTGGTTTAGTCCTTGGAAGCTCTGAGGGGTCAGGTTTGTTGATATTATTGTTCTTCCTATGAGGTTGCAAACCCTTCAGCTCCTACAGTCCTTGGCCTAACTTCTCCATTGGGGTCCCATGCTAAGTCCAATGTTTGGCTGTGTACATCCACATCTGTATTGGTCTGGCTTTGGCAGAGCTTCTCAGGGGACAGCTATACCAGGAAACCCATGATATCAAAAACCATTCTCAATAATAAAAGAACCATCCCTGATGTTAAGCTATACTACAGAGCAATAGCGATTAACCACATGGTGTTGGTACAGAAACAGACTGGTAGATCAATGGAATAGAATTGAAGACCCAGAAGCAAACTCACATACCTATGGTCACTTGATCTTTGACCAAGGAGCCAAAAGACAGTATTTTCAACAAATGGTGCTGGTTCAAATGTTGGTCAGCATGTAGAAGAAATCAAATTGATCCATTCTTATCTCCTTGTACAAAGCTCAAGTCTAAGTGGATCAAGGACCTCCACATAAAACCAGATACACTGAAACTAGCAGAAGAGACAGTGGGGAAGAGCCTGGAACACATGGACACAGAGGGAAATTTCCTGAACAGAATACCAATGTATTATGCTCTAAAATCAAGAATCAACAAATGGGACTTCATAAAATTGCAAAGCTTCTGTAAGGCACAGGATACTGTCAATCAGACAAAACAGCAACCAACAGATTGGGAAAAGATCTTTACCAATCCTACATCTGATAGAGGGCTAATATCCAATATATACAAAGAACTCAAGAAGTTAGACTCCAGAGAATCAAGTAATCCTGTAAAAAATAGGGTACAGAGATTAAAAAGAAATTCTCAACTGAAGAATATGGAATGGCTGAGAAGCATCTAAAAGATGTTCAAAATCTTTAGTCATCAGGGAAATGCAAATCAAAACAACCATTAGATTCTACCTTACACCAGTCAGAAAGCTAAGGTCAAAAATTCAAGGGACAGCAGATTCTGGCAAGGATAGGGAGAAAGAAGAACACTTGTCTACTGCTGATGGGATTGCAAGCTGGCACAACCACTCTGGAAATCTAAGTATAATTTAAGAAAGAGTAGTGGCTTCATTACTCATCTCTGTCCTCTTGGACAACATGACATGTGGCACTAGATTCACTTACACATAGGGTTTTGGTCTTTTTGCATAGTACTTCAATTCTTCCACCGACCATGGAGCCCTATATTATCAACGGCCAAATACTACTTCAGTAGAACAAGAAAGCAACAAGTGTCAGCCTCTTCTGCTCAATTTGAAGCTTCTAAGCTACACTCTGGGATGGAGAATCTTATATTTCTCAAATTGACTCCAATGCCAGGAGTACATTTCTAAGGATTATAGTAGATTATATTGTAACCATTAATGATGGCAATAGGGTTGGTGCAAATAAGTTCCCAGTGTAAGTTCATTTCAGGAGAAAGTGACAAAAGAGAGTTATGTTCTTAAACACTCTTACTGATTAGTAAGCATGAATGTGAAAGGCATGCCAATTTGAGGCTCCATGGATTTAACATGCAGCCAATAATTTCAGACATTGTATTTTTTATGTTAAAAAAGAAATCAGATGAGGAAACCATATCCATACAAGCTGGCATCGTCATCAGTAAAACATTTGTATACCAGAGTCATGCATTGGACAATTTATTAACTTATGATAACAGTCAAGTGTAGGTAGCACAATGAGTCTGAAAAAAAAAAAAATGATGTGTTAGAAGCTCATCAGCTTTCAGCCTGTGACATTAGCCTGTTTTGTCTCTGCCTTGTTTTTTCAATCTATGGGATGGAAATTATAATAGCAATGAATTAACTCATGGAATGATCTAGAAGATAGATTGATGGGAACAAAGACCATTTCCTCTTCCACTGTAAGCAATGTGAAGTTTTTGTCACTCATGACAGGAAAAGCTGATTCAAAGAGCTGTTGCAAACACAGACACTGACATCAGCCTGACTATATTAAAATATTGGCTTCTGATTTACTAATGATGTAGAAGTACCTTGGGAATGTTAAGGACTGTCTCTCTGTCTCAATGTATGCAGTTGCAATGTGTAGAAATAATAGTATAATAGGGGTTAGAGGAAAGTCAAGGGGTTGCACAGATGAAATGCTCTAAAGGGTGCCTAGCAAATACCCAGTGTTATGCAAATATCTGAAACCATGAGATGTGTTGTAGACAATTCTAAAACTTATCTTGAGCATACATCATACACCAACTTTTCACTACTGTAATGGTTTATAATACATAGAATATAATATTAATTCAAATATGAAGATCCATGTCCCTTATCTTGTACATAAAATACAAGCCTGTTATAGTAAGAAAGTTAATTCCTGTAGCTGTTGAAACATGTGTTGTTTTAACACATTTGTTTAACACTAAGAGGTTAAACAAATAATTTTGATTAGTTGCAAAGTTAGTACAAAGGAGATATGAGCAAGGCAGCTGGTTTCATGGATGGGAAGGACTGCCTCTTCACACTGGCAGTTTTTGTTTTGAGTGGTATTTTATTTGGTTAGTTGGTTTTGAGGATAGTGATCAAAGCCATACTTACCTAAAAGTATGACATGGTAAGTTTGGATCGATGTCAATATTCTTTTGGTCCTATTGTAATCCAGCTGTTTATATAATGCCATTGGAGAACTGGATAGCTGTGATCTGGGCTTCCTGTGTGCTGTTTCTCATAAAATTCAGGCAGAATTGTATTATCCAATTATACTTCTTAAATAATTCATGAAGTTTGACCCAAAGATGGAGTTTGACATGCCCTGACCATCCCCATCAGGTATCTTAGAGATGATATGAAGCCAGAATGCAGACATAAATCACACACACACATACACACACACACACACACACACACACACACACACATACACGGCCAGCAGTTTAAAGAAAAAGGATCATTGTATTAGTAACAATTTTAGCTTTTAGGAAGACACCAGGTCAGTAAATCTCCTCACATAAAAGTGTGTTATTGTTCCAGGAGAAATGGCAGATAGAATTGGACATGTAAAGAAAAGTATAGATGTCATATAAAAGAGTTTGAAGCTTGGTCAGGAAGCAAAGGGAGAATGGAGGAACATGACGAAATGCCCACAATGCAGTTCCCACATCAAGGAATAGGAGATCATGGGAGCTAAGTTTAGGGTTGGTTGGTTTGAATGATTTTAGCCATTCCTAAATGAGTGACAAGAGTCGCTCACTGCCTAATATCTTGTCTTACAGTAATGGCAGATGGTTACCAACATGAGGACAAGAGAGAACAGGAGAGAATGGTGYGTGGGGTCTGAATTAGTTGGTATTTCAAAACGTCACAAGAAGAAAGAGAAATCAATCTAAGGGAAGAGAGGGAGATATGGCAAGGTGACTCAGGCATATCATCACATTGTACAAAGAAATGTCTGTCCACTCAACATGTGCAGTGGCACAAAATTAGTGTATACGATAAACAAGCACAATCATGGCTCATAAAGTGCTTGAGTATGACATGCATGCTCTCCTGGAAATACAAGTAATGCCAACAGCCAACATGTGACAAATACAAGAAAAAGGAGACATGTTCCTTAAAACACATTGGCCATTTATGTATTTCAAGTGGATATTAAATACTTTCCAAGGCAAATTTAAGTACTTTTAAATAGTAATTATATAACATTTGACTGGCTACATTCATTTTTATAAATTTGTCATCATACTCAGCTTTATGGGATCTATTTTCATGAAATCACTTATAAATCAGTATTGTATTCTTTTAAATATCTGAATTACAGTAAAATTACATAAATTATATTAAGCAGTTTGATGATTCTATAATATTTAGAAGAAATATTTAATCATAGGAGTGTGGAATGCCCAGCCAGGTAATAGCCTGAGCTACATAACCCATTAGCTTCTCCTTTCCACCATCCATTCCCTTCACCCCCACACCTTCCCACATACATGTGTCCTCCATAATGCCGTGTCCTGAAGTCTTTGGAGGTTTTTGCATTTCTAAATCATCAAGAATTGCYGGAAGTTGTAGAACTGTGGCTTGTGCAACTTGTGGGCTGMAGTTGCTTTGGTGGTCCCTTTCACAGGGGTTGCCTAACACCATCAGAAAACACAAATAATTACTACTTATAACAGCAACAAAATTGCAGTAATGAAGTAGCAGCAATAGTAATTTATGTTTGGGGGTCACTACAACATGAGGAWCTGTATTACAGGGTTGCAGCATTAGGAAGGTTGAGAAGCACTAATGTGGAGCCACTCAAAATCCCTGTGCTCTCAGAAATACGTTCCTTCCCCTAAGATGGTAGCAAGCAAATTTGTACTTGGTCTTTTTAGTATCGAGAAAAATCTGTTTACTTCACATAGTCGTACAGAATCCTGATTCTGAATGTTCCATTGCTATCTCTAGGGTCCAAAAAGACTTCTGAATTTCTTGTTTTACTTTGTCCTTGAGGCAAACTCATTATTAGAACCCAAGAAACAGGTGGAAATACATAATTTTAATATTTTAGTATCAGGCAATTTTTGATGTTATTCTTTAGATTATCCTAACTCTTGATTTTACTACCTCTATGTAAACTCTTCTAGTAAGTATTTAAAATATATCAGCACCTTACACACAAACCCTAACTTATGATGACAAGTTTCATAGACAGAAATAAAAACACTGATACCCATAGTATAGAGGTTTTACAAAAACGAAATGACACAAAACTAAATATTATATGTGAGAGACGATAAGCTTTTTAAATTTTATTATTATGGCTGTGGTATGGTATGCTTCACAGGGTACCTAGATATATGTTTATGTTTCAAATTTACTTTGACATTAATGATATAAAATAGCAACAAGGTAGGAAAAACCAAAAAACAGCATGGAAAAGGTCACGTAGTTTACTAAAAGTTTCTACTACTTTCTAGAAAAAGAAATGAAGTTCAGCAAGAGAAGTCATTTGCACAGATAAGTCAGATATGTTTCTTGAAGAGAAGAAATAAAAAATTCTTTCATAGTCCCTTGCATTTCTATAAACATGATATCTGATATTAAACAACTGTTTTCTCTCCTCAGAACTGCAATGCTTATTTCAACAAACTAACCTACTCTCTTTGCAAAACCCTCATTCAAGATGGAAAAGTGGGGTAAGAGCCTGCCAATTAAAACCCATTTTCTAGGCCTTCCAAATGTCATCAGAAACAGCTAAATAGCAAAAGGGGAAAGAAAATTGGTAGTTAGCTGGAAGGGGTATCTTTTAGCTTAACAGAAGTGATATTTAACAATGTACACATTTGTGAAAACATCAAGATTTAGTCTGAAACATGTTCAATTTTTACATATGATAATATCTCAATAAAACTATGAAAACATAAAGATATACAATCATACAATCATCATTTAGCAGTCACCATTGAAATAATGACAGCATCCAGGATCGTGTAATGAGGTCAAAGATGTTGAAATTGGTGAGCAAAAGTTTACTAAAGGCCAGGCATGATGGTGAATTCCCATAATGCTAATCAATATTTATACGCTGGGCAGAATAATATCAAGTTCATAAGCCAAGACCGTCTCAATAACAAGATGCTAGAAAGTATCTTCATAGTGTCAAAATATGTTAATAACAATAAGCAGTAATGCTAATTGACATGTGACTACACCTTTGCTAATCAACACACGACACTGATAACTAACAAGGGAAGCTGTTATACATGGGAGATAATAACTAAGTCACCTGTTGATGTTTTACGTTTATAAAACATCATGTTATCTCTTGGATGTGGAGATTAATACATTGTTACTTTTTTGGGGAAATGTGTCATATAGCACAAATTATTATGTGATGAAGGATGAACCTGTAGCTTTGATCCACCTGCCTCTGCTTCCAGGTTGCTTTGATTACAAGCTTCTGTCACCATGCTCCATTTTTATAAGATGCTGGGAACTGACCCCACACTTCATAAATGCTAGGTAAGTGCATGAATAATGAGGAAGCAACATCCCAANTTTGAAAGCATGTTATGCAACCCAATCCTAAGACACTGGCTCTGTGTTAAGGATATGTGGGTGCAAAGAAAGATGTTGTATTCCTAGGTTCACAAGTAGTCAGACAAGCCGAGGGCCTTTAACTTCATTAACCAAGCACGCCCAGAATCTAGCACTCAGGGCTGAGGTAAGAGAGTTGCTTGGAATTCAGTCATTCTGGGCTGTGAAATAAGACCCATGCATACACATACATATATATTTACATAATATATGTATGAAAAACATGTATATATATGACAGACTTCATAAAGGGTGAYTGCTCAGTGGGTAAAAAAGCTAGCCACACAAACCTGAGTTCAAATCCCCAGGACCCTCATAAAAAGCTGCATGCMGTAGAGGAGTGGCCCAGCTTTCCCTCATGCATCCTGTCTGGAACCCGGTGGAGAGGTAAGGGTGACCACACGGGGTGCCCTCTGTTCTCCACATGCGTACACAGGAAAGAAAGACTCTTGCAAAACTGGGAGTAAGGAATTTCCCCAACCAGATAAAGAATTACAAACCGAATATAGTGGCTTTTCCTGTAAGCCCAGCATTTGGGAAACAAGCTGGAGAATTTCCAGGAGTTCAAGGCCAGCATAGTCTATAGGTCAAGAAAAAAAACCTGCAACAATTATATTTATGTGATAATAAATCATATTTACTGGCGAGAAGCTAGAAACCTTCCCCTTGAGATTGAGGAGACACAGATGTCCTCTCTGACACTTTACCCTCACCCTGTAGTCCTCCCCCTTGAATGGAGGAGACAAGGATGCCCTCTTGTGACACTTTTTTTCCCACTTTGCAAGGTTTTGCTGTGTTAGACAGCAGTTGTGGTTGAGGGGGCACACAGGCCTGACCCCCATGTTCCGTTTGACCATGTGAGAAGACCCTCGGCAGTGCTGGTGGTCCTGGGGGACCAGCGGGAAGAACTCAGCCGGAAGAGCTCACCGGAACCACTGRCTTCGAGGCTTCGTGTTCATTTCGCCTCTGGCCTCTTCATAGGCCTCACGATGACCTTCTCCCGGACCTGGAGGCCGATGACTTTCTCAGTTTTGCGGAAAACCTGGTTATTGGGAATGGCCTGTCCATTTCCATAGTCTGCGATGACTTGCGGCGTCTCATGGATTGTYRCRGYCAGGTCCTTCTGTGTCAGGCCTTTGCCCTGCTGGCCCCGCTGGATCACTTTGCCCACCTCCAGGGTCGCCCTGCCGCGATGCAGCTCCTCTGTCTTCCCGTCTAGCTTGGCTGTGTTTTTAGTGATGGAATGCTGCTCGTTCTGGCCAGCAGCCCATTTCTTGGATGTCTCCACATCTTCTCCTCGTCCCTGAGCTGCTAAGATGGCCTGTGTGGCTGTGGGGCCCTTCTTTCGCAGAACCATCAGTGTCCCAGTCACTCTCAGCCATGGCGCGGCGGGGGCCGACGGACGGTCTATCCATCCGACGGCTCTGGCAGCTCCTGGTGACGCTTTTTAATGTCACCCTATAAGTCCTAGCTCATGCCATAAAAGAAGAAAGATGCAGCAAGGTGGAAAAGAGACTGCTTAAGGATGACACTGTCTTCTAARTAGAAAACCAAACAACAAGACCCTCTGGCACTAATAAGTGATTCCAGAATGTAAAAATGAGGTGCTTTCCTATGTACAAGCAGTGAACAGGTAGGAGAAAATTTGAAACTTAAAAGTGGGTCAGAGAGATGACTTAGCAGGTAAAGGTACTTACTACCAAGCCCAATGACCTGAGAATCCCTGGGACCCACTGGGTAGAAGAGTGAACCTAACCCCTGCAAGCTGTCCTCTGAGATTCACAAGTGAATACACACACACACACACACACACACACNAGTTGCTTTGGTGGTCCCTTTCACAGGGGTTGCCTAACACCATCAGAAAACACAAATAATTACTACTTATAACAGCAACAAAATTGCAGTAATGAAGTAGCAGCAATAGTAATTTATGTTTGGGGGTCACTACAACATGAGGAWCTGTATTACAGGGTTGCAGCATTAGGAAGGTTGAGAAGCACTAATGTGGAGCCACTCAAAATCCCTGTGCTCTCAGAAATACGTTCCTTCCCCTAAGATGGTAGCAAGCAAATTTGTACTTGGTCTTTTTAGTATCGAGAAAAATCTGTTTACTTCACATAGTCGTACAGAATCCTGATTCTGAATGTTCCATTGCTATCTCTAGGGTCCAAAAAGACTTCTGAATTTCTTGTTTTACTTTGTCCTTGAGGCAAACTCATTATTAGAACCCAAGAAACAGGTGGAAATACATAATTTTAATATTTTAGTATCAGGCAATTTTTGATGTTATTCTTTAGATTATCCTAACTCTTGATTTTACTACCTCTATGTAAACTCTTCTAGTAAGTATTTAAAATATATCAGCACCTTACACACAAACCCTAACTTATGATGACAAGTTTCATAGACAGAAATAAAAACACTGATACCCATAGTATAGAGGTTTTACAAAAACGAAATGACACAAAACTAAATATTATATGTGAGAGACGATAAGCTTTTTAAATTTTATTATTATGGCTGTGGTATGGTATGCTTCACAGGGTACCTAGATATATGTTTATGTTTCAAATTTACTTTGACATTAATGATATAAAATAGCAACAAGGTAGGAAAAACCAAAAAACAGCATGGAAAAGGTCACGTAGTTTACTAAAAGTTTCTACTACTTTCTAGAAAAAGAAATGAAGTTCAGCAAGAGAAGTCATTTGCACAGATAAGTCAGATATGTTTCTTGAAGAGAAGAAATAAAAAATTCTTTCATAGTCCCTTGCATTTCTATAAACATGATATCTGATATTAAACAACTGTTTTCTCTCCTCAGAACTGCAATGCTTATTTCAACAAACTAACCTACTCTCTTTGCAAAACCCTCATTCAAGATGGAAAAGTGGGGTAAGAGCCTGCCAATTAAAACCCATTTTCTAGGCCTTCCAAATGTCATCAGAAACAGCTAAATAGCAAAAGGGGAAAGAAAATTGGTAGTTAGCTGGAAGGGGTATCTTTTAGCTTAACAGAAGTGATATTTAACAATGTACACATTTGTGAAAACATCAAGATTTAGTCTGAAACATGTTCAATTTTTACATATGATAATATCTCAATAAAACTATGAAAACATAAAGATATACAATCATACAATCATCATTTAGCAGTCACCATTGAAATAATGACAGCATCCAGGATCGTGTAATGAGGTCAAAGATGTTGAAATTGGTGAGCAAAAGTTTACTAAAGGCCAGGCATGATGGTGAATTCCCATAATGCTAATCAATATTTATACGCTGGGCAGAATAATATCAAGTTCATAAGCCAAGACCGTCTCAATAACAAGATGCTAGAAAGTATCTTCATAGTGTCAAAATATGTTAATAACAATAAGCAGTAATGCTAATTGACATGTGACTACACCTTTGCTAATCAACACACGACACTGATAACTAACAAGGGAAGCTGTTATACATGGGAGATAATAACTAAGTCACCTGTTGATGTTTTACGTTTATAAAACATCATGTTATCTCTTGGATGTGGAGATTAATACATTGTTACTTTTTTGGGGAAATGTGTCATATAGCACAAATTATTATGTGATGAAGGATGAACCTGTAGCTTTGATCCACCTGCCTCTGCTTCCAGGTTGCTTTGATTACAAGCTTCTGTCACCATGCTCCATTTTTATAAGATGCTGGGAACTGACCCCACACTTCATAAATGCTAGGTAAGTGCATGAATAATGAGGAAGCAACATCCCAACACAAGTGAGGGACCATTTGCACTCTGACCTGATCTACCATTGATGGTACAGCTATGGAAGTAAAAACTTCCTCAGTGAAAGAACAAGACAACTTAAGACAATAGGCAATCAATCTGAACCAACCCAAACCCATTTGTGATGTCATTAGCATCACCAGTGGAGTTCTACAGATTTCATGGCATAAATACATATCCATGTATAAATGCTATTTTTCGAACTTTAAGATTGAACTGGATATATCAAGGAAAGTGTTCTTGATGTAGTCACGAGATATGTCACACATCAATGTTACTCCCAGATGGGTATTATGGTTGGAATATGGAATATATCTCCAACAGTCTCGTGGGTTTAGATACTTGGTCCACACATGATGGCAGTTTTGGGGTAGGTGATACAACCTTTGGGAATGTAGCTAATTAGCAGTAGTGGTTCTCTTGAAGGGTAATGGAGAGCTTGAGGATGATACCTGATTCTGATGCCATGTCTGATGCTGTGCTTCCTGATCTACTAAGGCACGGGAAGATGCTGTTTGAAATTTACTCACTAAGGATAGAACCCTTGCTGTGATGGACTATATCACAGAAATGGTGACAAACCTGCCTTAAAGTTTTTTTTGTCAGATATTTTATTACAATGGTGAGAAAAATAATGAATACAGATGATTTGAAAGATGTTAAATATTGATGAAAGATATGAAGAGCCCCTTACACAATTTTCTGATCATAAAGTTCAAAGGGAGCTGATGATTAACTGACATAGCTGAAAACTTTCTTCTAAATATCTATGCTTAGTTAGGGTTTCCATCACTGTGAACAGACACCATGACCAAGACAACTCTTATAAAGGACAACATTGGGAACCCTGTTGAGTCCAGTGGTTGATTGCGAGCATCTGCCTCTTGTATTTGTCAGGCTCTGGCAGAGCCTCTCAGAAGACAACCATATCAGGCTCCCATCAGCAAGCCCTTCCCAGCATCCACAATGGTGTCTGGGTTTGGCAACTGTATATGGGATGGATCCCCAGACTCTGGATGGCCTTTTCTTTAGTCTCTGCTCCACACTTTGTCTCCATATTTCCTCCTGTGAGTATTTTGTTCCCCCTTCTAAGAGCACTGAAGCATCTACACTTTGACCTTCCTTATACTTAACCTTCATATGGTCTGTGAATGATATCTTGGGGATTTGGAGCTTTTGGGTTAAGGTTCACTTATCAATGAGTGCATATCATGTGTGTTCTTTTGTAACTGGGAGAAGCTGAGGGGGTTTGCAGCTTTATAGGTAGAGCAACAGTGTCAATTGGTCAATACCCCTGGAGCTCCCGGGGACTGAACCACCAACCGAAGAGTACACATGGAGGGACTCATGGCTCCAGCCGCATATGTGGTAGAGGATAGCCTTGTTGGACACCAGTAAAAGAAGCAGCCCTTGGTCCTGTGGTGGGGGTTTGATGCCCCAGTGTAGGGGAATGCCAGGGTGAGAAGGTGAGAGTAGATGGGTGGGAAAGCATCCTCGTAGAGGCAAGGGGAGAGGGGACCAGATAGGGGGATTCTGGAAGGGAGACCTGGAAAGGGGATAACATTTGAAATGTAAATAAAGAAAATATCCAATAAAAAATAATAATAAAATAAAGGACAACATTTAATTGGGGCTGCTTTACAGGTTGAGAGGCTTAGTCCATTATCATTATGTCATGAAGCAAGACAATGTACTGGAGAAGTAGCTGAGAGTTCTACATCCAGATCTGCAGTCAGCAGAAGACAGGTGGCACACTACCTCTACCAATGCCACACTTACCTCAACAAGGCCTCGCCTAGTACTGCTACTTCCTGTAAACCTATGGAGGGCATTTTCTTTCAAATCACCACCTTTGCTTACATGCATCAGCAGAAACTATTCCCAGCCCTAATCAGAGAAGTTTCTGACAACAGATGGTGGTGAATACAATTGTAGACAACCGAGATGCAAAGAATAAACTACAGTTGTATGCATAGAGTAAGCTAAGGTTGTATTCATAGAATAAGTTAAGAGAGACTATGATAATGTTGTAAACTCAGCCCTAAGGAAGACATTTAGACCACTTTCTCTACATTCCAGAGAACGCTAAGGAAGAAGGGGCAGGAACATATAAGAGATGATAGGATGGAGTACTGTAAAATGCTATTCTTTGAACTCATACAAGGAGTACAATCATAAACTCACAACAGTTATCGGTACCTGCACTGAGTCCACACAAGACTGGTCCTACCAACAATGATAATTCACATAATGGAAACTCCTCTTTAATCCTGGTCTATTTGCTACTGACAGGTTTTAGGAAAGGGGAATCCCTTTTTTTTCAGTTGTGTGCCCTTCAGGTCAACCACCAGGCTCAGATGGAAGGTGCAGAGCGATGCCCACAGAGGGTTCACGTTCATGGTTCACAGAACAAATGAGGAGGCATAGGAGAAAGGAGGAGGGTTCAAAAGGAGCACATAGGAGGTGGCAGAGTTAAAAGTTTTATAGGAATTCATGGGAATGAGCAACTCCTAGGGAATCACAGTGGGGCACTAGTCATCTTCACTCAAACACTAAACACACACACACACAGACAAAGACCCTCAAATCAGGTGTTCATTTGACTGCATCTACCTCATGGCACTGGCCTGCTCCTGATGTCCATCTTATTAGAGTGTTGACAGAATCAAGTTCCTGAGCAGCAGAGGTGTCTGAGCTGCATCTTTCTTGTGAATTGAACCGAAAGGGAAAGGATGACCCCAGGGGAAGCTTAATCTACTAGGGTAATATGAGAGCCCAGGATATGACAGCCAGTGTTTGACAGGCTGGTAATTTCCTGTGCAGAGGAGAGCAGGAGAGGAAGCACAGGACTATTAGTGTCTGAGCTCATTATCACAAGTAAGAAAGTGATGTAGAACCACACAGAACACCAAGGAAGAAATAATTAAAGCAAGCAGAAGCAGAAAGGAAGGTATGCAGAGACTCCTAGTGAAAAGACAGGTAGACCCTCCTCTGTCAGCTTTTAACAGATGTTCCAGTAGAATTTTCAGTTGCTTGGTTTTTCTTGGTGTAGAGAGCTCTAATTCCTGTTGGAATTTAACTCAAGTTAAGCATAACCTTAAGTTGTACTTCTRTACTTGAGGCCCTCTTTGTATATTCAGACTGTACCAAATGAAAACAACAACAACAAACAACAACAACCCTATKATATATAATAAATACCATTACCATTGAGCAAAGATGCACAAGGATGTAGTTTCAAAGCTGTGTGAAGGAGACAGTACAAAGACACCCTTGGAATCCTTCCTCAAATCGGAAKTCCAGTGTGAAGACTAATCTCAGTTGGCAAACTGACTGCATCTGGAATCAACTAAAACTCCAGCAGCTGGGCCTGCCTGTTAGGGGCTTTCTTAATTGGATTACTTGTGGGAGGAAGGCCCACCCTAAATCTGGACCAACACTGCTAGTGGCATCTCAGGTAAAAGGACTTGAGAGAAGTACGTTTTTGCATCCGTGCCTTCCAGCTCATATACTCACTGACAAGGTGATGGTATAGGTGATATACTGCTGATGAGGTATTCTGTCACTGGAGTTAGAGTCTATTTCTTGAAGATATCCAAGTATACCAGCAGGTCTCCAGGAGTCTTCTGGAAAGCCAGTGTCATATTGTGACTACTAAGACATGCAGCATGAGGGAAAGAACAACTACTAGATCCTTGGCATGAGATGACCATTGTTGAGCTATCCAGGATTACTGCCTATAAACTAGTCTAATAAATACTTACTCAATAAATATATGTGTGGACGGTGTTCCCTCCCCCCC